>SKCR01030237.1:0-188005 GCA_019454045.1 Zanthoxylum bungeanum
ACATTTGGCGTCGAATTTTAATTTCGAAACTAAAATTTGTTATTAGTGTCGAAAATAAATTCGACGTTAAATGTACATTTTCTTGTAGTGAAGGGATATGTCATTTGGAATGAAATGATATAATCATTTAATAAGAAATGACATCATTTTTAAATTGAAAGAGTTTCTTGGAGAGTTATAATCTTTCAAATAGTACATCTTTTAAGTTAAATGTGCATTTACAAAGATAACTCTTCATGTTTATAAATAGAGTTATTGGGTTATCATTCAAGTATCCAATTCTTTCATCTTGTCCTTAGGCATAAAAAGAGAAAGAATAAGTTTATATAGTTTTCACAAATTTCAAGTTCGTTTTCTTTATTCGAATGAGTGCCCCCTTAATCAAAAAGTAATCAAGAATCATGAGATAATATTAGCCACAAAATCCTTAGTGCATCAATACAGGGCTAATAAGTTTTTAAAGAAATAGTTAACACTCAACTAGTGAACTTGGTTTTGATTTACATTCATCTATATATTTTCAGGTTTCTTAACTTTTATTTAATATTGATTAAGTGCATGATTGTTGTTTTTACATTTGTTTAAAAATTATGTATGAGTATTATCTACTATGCATATTTAAGTGAATTACAACACATAACGCGGATACAAACAAGCTCAAACATAAATCAAAGAATCTCCTTTATCTAAGATTGGTATGGTGGGAATCAATCTATAACCTATATCAGGCCAATGCATTGTGTTTTATAAATTATACTATTAGTTTAATTTTGTTTTTATTTCCTTTTCCGGTAGTCCATTTCTTCAATTGATATTTTATTTACTTTTTTAAATGTTTAAGTTAGTCAATATTGAATGCAAGTCTAAATTTAGATTTGGTTTTAGTGTTATAATACATACAATTTTGAGAGTTCACTAAGCATTTTTATTTACAATCATTATTGTTTAACATCCATTTATCAATAGAATTTTTCAAATGGACGTGGTTTTATAGTGTATGGTTCATGATCTCACATTAAGATTTTTTATTCGAATTCGAAGAGTGCGTTTCTTGTAAAAACATGGGACAGCCGGTGGTTTTACATGCTCCGCTTAAGCCCCGAATTGGAGGTTTGGTGGTGTGATTTTCAACGATTTAAAAAAAAAAATTGATATTATATCAAATTGGCAAAATATATGTATGTTGCCAAATAAATAAATATATATATATATATATATATGAGGACGACGGAAGAATATAAAGTGAGGGAGTCCATAATATTGAGTAATTATGAGTAGAATTTGATATTCACAAAAAATTATATATATATATATATTTATATATATTTAATTTAATGTGGACAAAATAAGATTATTTTATTAATAAATTAAAATTTTTATTAATTTATTAAACATATTTTAATAAATTTTTAGATTAAACGTAAACAGCTGCCTCCACTCACCAATGTATTCTTAATTGCTACTCATCTAATGGTGATGTATAAGATGGGATATTTTGGTGCTTGATTTTACCCAATAAATGCACTTTATTGAATGGTTATATTGCTTATTTTATATATGTATCTGGTTAAGGAACAACGATAGATTAACACAACAATTAATACAAACATACTAAAAAATAAAAAAAATATAAATAATTTAATTTATCTTTGAATGTTTTTGTACTAATTTTTATGCACTAATAATTTGTCTTTCTCTAAAATATGCACGAGTTTCTTGAGGGACACCTTCTTATAGATTTAACATATAACATTCGGCTTTATTTATGGAGATTGATTAATAAAAACAAACAATGTAACACTTATAGTTAGCTATATTTGTATTTATTAATATTTTGTATTATCAATATATTTAGTTATCCTTAAGAGTGAAAGGGAATCGGCGGATCATACCTTCAAAGACACGTGAAGATGTATGAACATTTTCTATTTGTAAGATGGAAATGTGGATTGAGTTGATTGGTATAAAATTTTCGACATTAAAGTCTTAGATTTTGCGTCCAATTTTTTTCGACGAAAAAATATATTTTGCGACGAAACTATTCGATGCTAAAAGTTATATTTTAGCGTCGAATATTGTCGACGCTAAAATCAATAAATTATTAGAAAATAAATATTATTTTATTACTTTTAGCGTCGAATAATTCGACGCTAAAAGTATAACAAATTTATTATTTTACATACTTTTGTCCTAAAATATTCAATTTAATATTTTGAAAAATATTATTATTTCAAAAAAAATACCGAATAATAGTACAATTATTTTTATTCTAATAATTAATTTGTTATTATAATGAAAATTTATTAAATAAAATAAATAAATAGTCTATTAAAACTATCTGTTGTGAATGTTTGTACAAATGAAAATAAAATTTATTGCTGCTATGATGGGGGCGCTCGAGCCCGATGCACTCCGGCCGAGTACTCGGAAAAATCTGTAGCTAATCCATAGCTAACTGACCACTAGCGACAGAAAAATTCCGTCTCTATTTTATTGGTCGCAAAAATATAGCGACAGGAATATTTTATCAGTCGCTAAAATTAGCGACGTAATTTTATTCCGTCTCTATATAGCGACAAAAATTATGTCTATAATTAGCGATGGAAATTAGTCTGTCGCTAAATAGTGACGAAAAAATATGTTTCTATTTAGAGACGAGATAGTTTATGTCATAAATAGCGACGAAAATTCCGTTTCTATTTAGCGACGGAAGTATTTCCGTCTCTAAATAGAAACATAATTTTTTGTCACTATTTAGAGACGGAATTTCTGTAGCTATTCCATAACTATATATGAATACAGAAGGTGTGATGACTCAGAAAGGTGGATACCAACAACTTTGAGGATTGATCGAAATAGGCCTTTGACGATTGAAATTGACATAGCAGTGTTCATTATAATTAAGCATAGCATTCCTTCTGATTCAGATGGCAAACTCGCGAGGCCCATTTTTTTTGGTTACTGAGTTTGTAAAGTGACACTAAATTTGAGATATCTGGAGATATTGAATCAGAATTGAAGATTTGAAGCAAATCTTGTGACTGCTTGCTTGGTATCTGAAAGGCAATGAAAGGATCAGTAAGTAAATAAGAAACTAAATAAATTCTCAAAAATTGAACCCAATAACAGAGAAAAATCATCAGAGAAACTTTTAAAATTACTTGAAAATAGAAGTCAAAATTTCTGAACAGAAAAAATGATGACAGCAGAATCCTGGAAAAGAGCCAAATAAGATGGCAAATCCAACCTGCAACAAACCAACATCAAGCAATAAGCTACCTTTTAAGAAATAAGAGTGAGCTTATAAAATTTATAGAACCCTAATTGAGAAATCATCTTATCAGAAATCAGAAGAATCCAAAGCATCAAAACAACAACACAGCTAATAAAAGAAATTAAAGTACTCGCTCTGACAATAAAATCATAACCAAAATTTTATAAATTAGAAACATAATTTTAATTATGTTTCTAATTAGCGACGTAATTTTCATTCCGTTTCTAATTAGTGACGGAAAATCCGTCTGTATTTTTTTTTTTTAAAAAAAAATGGCGCTGAAATGATTAAATTTTTAGGGGATTGAAAATTTTAAAATTAGCTACGAAATTTTAATTCCGTTTCTAATTAGCTACGAAATTTTAATTCCGTTTCTAATTAGTGACGGAAAAATTTCATTTCTAATTACCAATTAAAATAAAAATGGAAATGAAAATTTAAAAGTAACGACGGAATAAAGATTCTGTGTCTATTTAGCGACAAAATTTTACTTCCGTTTCTAATTAGCGACGGAAAAATTCTGTTTCTAATTACCAACAGTTTTGGAAATTATAAATTAAATAAAAAAATGAAAATTTAAAAATAGCAACAAAATAAAAATTATGTTTCTATTTAGCGACGAAAAATTAATTCTGTTTCTAATTAGCGACGAAACAATTTCATTTCTAATTACCAATTAAAATAAAAATAAAAATGAAAATTTAAAAGTTGCGACGGAATAAAGATTCTGTGTATATTTAGCGACAAAATTTTACTTATGTTTCTAATTAGCGACGGAAAAATTCTGTTTCTAATTACCAACAGTTTTGGAAATTAGAAATTAAATTAAAAAAATGAAAATTTTAAAATTAGCGACGAAATAAAAATTATGTGTCTATTTAGCGACGGAATATTAATTTCGTTTCTAATTAGCAACGGAATAGCGACCGAAAAATTCTGTTTCTAGATGAAATTAGCGACGGAATAATAATCCGTCTCTAATTTAGAGATGAAACTTTTTTTGTTGCTAAATTCTGTCCCTAATTTCATTATCCGTTTCAATTCCGTCGTTAAATTTTGAAATGGAATATTCCGTCGCTAAAACTGTAATTTATTGTAGTGAGTTAGACCTCTAATATCTCCTGGAAAGCCCTTTATGCTGGTCGAACTCCTGCATCTTCCTATCATGGTCTACCTTGACCTGCAGTAGCGTCTCATGAGTCTTCTTCAGCTCGTCTTTGGCATTTTCCAACCTGTTCTGGGTGGTGGCTAGCTGCTTTCGAAGGCACAAGTTAGTATGAGAAGAAACAGCAGTGCATCCAGATGACGTCGGCTTCTTACGAGTGCCAAGGCCGACGTTGTACGCTGTCTGGTTCTTGAAAACCAATTGCGACAACTCCTCATCCGATATAGGGTCGGACCTTGTCTTCTGAGTTTGATGCTGGAGCTCCACCATTTCGTTATGTTTTAAACAAATTAAGTTAATGTTCGAATTTGAAAAGAAAAAATTAATTTAAAATAATATTTATTTTATTTTAAATACTTAAACTTACGTAACAGCGTTCAGCTTCTTTATTGATTCATTATTCTCATTGTAGTGTTTCACTTGAAAAAACTCTGGAAATGACTGCACCTCACCTGTGCTACTCTGCTAAAAAACATAAACTGATATATTATTGGACATTAGTAAAATTAATGAACTGTTAAAATACATTTTAGGATATATTTACCTCAGAATGTTCGACACTGTGTTGGATAAATGGCTTGGAACCTCCACGGTGGTTGAAATGCAGGTGACTTCGATTCCCTGCATTTGCGTGACATTTATTCTGCATTTAACAACACAATAAGTAACAAAAACGAAGAGAATTATCAATTTCGTATTATTTTAAAAATTACCTCGTGTTTCTCGCTATACCAAAGCTCATACAAGAATATCCAGTCTTGCTCATCAATTTCGACACTAAAGGTAAGAGGTTGTCTGTGGAATTGTCAAAAACCTTTAACTTCGACATATATTCGAAGCTAAAAGTACAGGTTTTGACGTCGTATTGGAGATTATACGTTAAAAGCTTACCTTTTTGCGTTAAAAAATTATTTCGACGCTAAAAATTTACTATTTGGCGTCGAATAATCAAATCGACGCTAAAAAGTAATTATTAGAGTCCAATATTATTTCGACGCTAAATGTTTGGATGGTAAAGATCAATTTTATTGTAGTGATATTAGAAGGAATAAAAATATATCATCAATTACGTATTTGATCTTTCTTTTTATATGATAAAATGATTTATTAGATCATTGTAATAAGGTATTGAATTATCATAATACGTGATTACGTCTTTAGCGTATAATTGATATATAAAGACATATATTAATTAATTAAGTACATGTTAAGATAAATGAATTATCGCATTAGTTGGTGTCCACGATTGATGGGGGAGCTGCATGCGATAGATAACGTATTTCCAATTTTATTTTATTTTTTTTTTTATCATTTCACATTTCACATATGGCACCAATTACCATAAAGTCAATATTTATTTCATGCTGCAATAACATCCCCTTAGCCTTGAGGCAAGTATTAAGGAGGAGGGAAGGATACATTGATGCAAAAATGTTACTTTTTTTTCCAATTACCAAACTACCCTTTAACATGACACGTGTCTATCAAGGGTCAATCGAGTACCATGGAACCTAATAATCAGCATCAGATTTTTATAAAATCCTCTCTCTCGCGCGCGGTTGAAGCCTCCATTTATATCTTTGTATTGTTGACAGCACTACCAAGCAATTCCTTTTCTCTTCTCTTTTTCTATTTTTTTTTTAAAAGAATTCTTTTGAAATCTAATTAAAAATATAAAAAATTACAATCACTATTCTGATAAATAATAATATAAAAAAATATAAAAACAACCGGCTTCGTTCGTCAACGTCCCCGACGCCTCTTCTCTGAACAGGTATTTCGTTTTCTCGTTGAATTATTTATTTATGATTTTTTGAACCTTTATTTGTGTGGGTTCGTGTTTTTGTTTACGTGTTTTTTGTGTATCTGCATTGGTTTGCTGATTTTAAAATTGGGGCTTTTGTTGCTTTAATGCTCTTGCAGATAAGGGGATATTAGGGCTTTTTTTTTTTGCGTGTATGCGTGATTAGAGCTTCTGAAGCAGGTAACTTTTTGCGGTTCTGCTTTTTGTTAACGAAGACGCTGAATGGAACAGACAGGTTAGGGTTTTCATTGGTGGTGAGTAGGGCTTGCATTGTATCGGGTGGTTTTATTTTAATCAATTTAATTAGGTTTTGAATGATGGGTGTTTCTTAGTTTGTTGAAAAAGTGCTAAAAGCTGAGATGGGTTCGTGTGAGAATTTGACTTCAGTTGATGAACCCTCGGGTGACTCTGTTTCTGAGCGGCATTTGTGCTTGGAGACAAATTTTGATGTGGTTGATTCTAATGTGAATGGCAGTATGAGGTCGGATGGGTGTTTGGATTTGTCTAATGATGATGCCACTCTTTGTGTGGGCTCCGCCAATGTCGGGGATACTGGCATCGGTAATAAAGATGGTTTGGCTTGTGAGTGTCGAAATTTGGTGGGTGTGGCTTTGGAGAAAGTGTTGGATGATGAATGTGGGGTTGGTAGGGTTTGTTCCAACGAGAATTGGGGGGAAATTGGTGTTTGTAATTCACCAGATAGGAATTTGGGTTTGTCTCGAGATCGAAAATGTGTAAGTTCTGCTAATATTACAGAGGTGATTGTTGGTGATAGAGATGGGTCAGTTAGTGAGTGTGAAAATGTCGCCTGTTCAGTTTTGGAGAACTTTGAGGATGACGAAGAACAGGGGGTTTGTTTGAATGAGAGTCAAAGTGAAGTAGATGGTTGCTGTGCAGAAACCAATGGGTCGTGTTTGGAGAAAAGAGGGCTTCGAGGTGAGGATTTGGAGTCATTTGAGCATCGGAAATTGTCCTTGGGAGAAATGCCTAATAACAGTTCACTGAGAAATTGTGATCGACAGGAGAAGCAGAAGGGTAATCGGGGAGTCAATTTTTCCTCCGTGGAAGAGACTGTAGAGGTTATGGATGAGGAAACTAATGTTTTAGCTGAGGTAAAGGTGGACAATGATAACCAAATATCATCAACCGACGCCTTTGGAATGTCCTTGGAATCAATGCCTGTGACTGATTTGCTTATAAATTGTGTTCAACAGCATGGGCAGAAGGGTGAAAATACCGTTAGTTATCACACTAGGGAGGAAGGGGTTATGATAGAGCAAAGTGACACTTTAGCTGAGTTGGAGAAAGACCATTATGGCCAAGCAGTGCCTTCACGAAGCTTTGAAAATCCCTCAGACCTAGAACCTGTGACTGGATCACCTAGATTTTGTGTTCAGCAGGATGAGCAGAAAGATGAAAGGAGTGCCCGTTGTCACACTCCGGAAGGGGATATGGATAACGTGGAAGAGAAAACTGAATTAGCGTCCTCAACAGGCTTTTCAAGTTGTTATACTCTACAAAATGAGCGGAAGGGCATTGAGAGCATTGGCTATGCTGCTGTGGAAGGGAAAGCTGATGTAGCGGCTATGGAAGCTAATACATGCAACTGTACATCAGCTTCACGTGATGGTGAAATGCCTTTGAAAGTTTATTGTGAGGACGATTTATTGAGAACCCATGAAGGACATAATAATCAGATGGATCATGAATGCGTTGGTCTTCTCGCTGTGGGATATATGGAACAAAAAGGCAACACTGACACACGTATCATAACGTTGCCTATGCAGAGTTGCCCGAGCTCATTGGAAAGTTTAAATATAGCTGATTCACTGAGTAATTCTTCACACCAGACTGAGCAAGGAAATACGAGTATTTATGGTATTTCTGCAGAGAGTGTTACAGAAGCTGTGGAAGAGAAAAGTGATGTTACCACTGATGTCAAAGTTGAGGTTTGCGGTCAGCTATCATCGATAGAAGAAACTATAAAGGTGCAGTCCTCCAGAGTGGTTCCTAATAGTTCTATTGAGAAACCAGTTTCTTTGCAGTCATCCCAACCCTCTGCTGTTGGTGAGAATGGCTCTTGTAAGAGTTTGGATATTATTAATCCGTCTCAAAAAGATGGTTTTGGTGCTATTAGTTCTAGTAGTGCAGTTGACGGTTTTGGACAGATGGATCATGGAGGAAAGGATGATGGGGGAGCGAGTTGCTTTTCTGAAACCAAATATCCTAACATCGTATCATTATCTTCTAGAAGGATCAGCCGAACAATTAGATCAAGTAAGAAGACCGAAACCAAAAGAGCTACAAGGAATTCCAGGACGACTGCCAAAGTTCAACAATCTCATGGGAGTATCGATATCATCTTCAATGTTGCAAGAAGGAAGAGGAGCTATTTCTCTAAACCAGCCCGTTCTTCTATGTGGGGGTTATGGGGCAACATTACTCAATTTTTTGGTAAGAGTGATGTGAGTAGTTTCAGTTTAGCTCAGAATCAAGGATCACAGAAAGCAAGAGGTGGTCATAGAAGTCAAAAGCGGAATAAGGTTCGAGCTGGTGGAAGCTCATCAAGGTCTAGTGGAAAATGTAACGTTTCAACTCGATTCCTTCGTTTGAAGGTTAAAGTGGGGAAGGAAATATGCCAAAGTATTCTGAATGTTGTGGTCCCAAAGGTGGTTGACACCATAGGATCTGATGATATTGTTGTTGGTGATGACAGGACTGATTCATACCCTACAAAAAATTCTGAATTTCCACAATTAGCCCATGAAGTTGAAGAGACATTGGGGGCTGAGGGCACTGAAAGACAGCTTCAGTGTTTTGGGAGTAACCTAGAGGATGTAGTGAAACACCCAGATGACTCTGTCTTGGATATTCCCCTTGCAAATCAGGACTTCAAGGCCGCTGTTATTGACGGCAAGTCATCTGGGGATGTTGCAGATGATAATCCTGCCCATAAAGTGGCTGAAGTATTGGGAGGCGCAAGTGTGAACAATTATGTGGATCCTGGAACTTCACCAGATTCAGAAGTTATCAATTTAGCTTCCGATGCTGAACTCCGGCCCGGAAGTCAAGAAGGCTTGCATAAAATTGTTTTGACGTCTACTGAAACCCTTACTGTTCCTGGAAATGTTAAAAGCAGCAGGAGAGGGAAGAAGAAAACGGACCTCCTGTTTGCAGGTAACTCTAGTCTGGAAGATAGTTCACCTGTTGCAGCTAGCATGAGCAAAGCTAAACCACCAAAAAAACGTGGAGGCAGACAGAAATTGCAGGATGTTAGTCACTCTGATGATGTTCTCTCTGGATTTCCTGGTGCAAATCGTTCAATTCATTCATCAAGCTGCGAGGAGTTTTGTGGCGGACCTTTGCCATCTTCAAGCGAGGCTGAACCTGGAATCATTGGAGAGGATATGGTTCCTTCAATTAAATCCAAGGGACGCGAGCCCAGCAAAAATTTAAAATTTGATGGAAGGAAGAAGGGATCGTCCAAAGTCTCTAACTCTACAAAAAGCAGGAGAAAAAAGGCTTCTACACAGGGGGGGAATCAGCGGAAGTCAGTCAACAAGAACAAAGTCAAGGATAAGTGTCTTTCAGCTGCCAAAAGAAGAGATACAGGTGTTTTTGACCCGGTTGATGACAAAACAGAAGATCAGTCACAAATAGGTATTTGGAATGCTTAAGTTACATGATTCTATGAAGAAAAAAATGTTTACCTAATGGTTGCTGAAGCAGCTGAACCCCCTTTCTTTATCAGTACTGTGATGTGTTATCTATCTTGGATAGGAAATATTTTTTCCCCTGATTTATTCAAACTTATGCTGTAGGAAGCCACATTACAGATGATATTGGTAAAACTGATTCTGGCAACAAGAGTGTGTGTGTTGATGTAGCTAATGTGAAGATTACATCTGGTGGTGAACTTGAGCATTATTTTCCTCCAGAAAATGCTTGGGTGCAGTGTGATGACTGTTATAAATGGCGACGTATACCTGTTTCACTTGCAAATTCGATTGATAAAAACTGCAGATGGTACATTTCTTTTTTCATTTTGCATCATCTTAAATATGTCATTTATGTCATAATTGCAGGGTTTTTTGTGCGTGTGTGTGTGTTCCTCTCTTGTGTAACATGTTGCATCTTGCATCCGAATGAGATATTTTTGAGCTCTCAAATGTTGTATTCTATTTTTTGCATGCCAAAATTTGGTTAGGTGAAGACCTAATATTGATTCAGATGTCCGCTGGGTTGATTTCTAGTGTTAGTTATAACTACATTTGCCATAAATTTCAGTACATGGAAAACTATATTCCTATTATTATGTTTCTACCTTCTATCTTACCATGGACTTACTGATATCTTTATATTTTTTGTGAATTTTTATCTAATTTCTCCCATCTGATTTTGCTTTTGTTTTTTATTGTTGAAGGTTCTGTAAGGACAACATGGATACAGTCTTTGCTGACTGTTCAATCCCTCAAGAGAAGACAAATGCAGATATTAATGCAGAGTTAGGCTTATCAGACTATGACGAAGTTGATGGCCTTCTAAATTATGATAGATCAGGAAAGGGCTTGGATTCCCAGAGTATAGCAGGTATGTGTGCTACAGTAAGATATATCGTTAGATTCTCAAGTTTTTTTCTTTTCCAAACATTTACTTCTTTCCAGATTTTGAACATTCTTGTTTGTGGTTTTGATGTGTTGTAGCTCAATCAGGGTCATCTTTTCGGCGCATTGACACTAATGTCTTTCTTCACCGTACCCGTAAAACCCAAACTATTGATGAGGTCTGGATTTATTGAATTCGTTGCCTATCCTTTTTATGGTTATTTCTGTTTTGGCTGCATCACATTTATTTACTGTAGAAATATGAAGAGTTGAGCCTTCTTGCAACTGTAGTTTTTGTGAATGTATTGAGTTTATTTTATGTGGTACTAATGTATCTAAACTTCTGTGTCTTGGTATGTTTGTATTCCATCCACTAGTAGTCCTTTCATTATCAAATGGTCATATGCATCAGGGCCGTGTTGAAAGTTTAAAAATAAATGCTCTTCCTTCAATTGCTAAAATGTTAGCCCTATTTGAAAAATTGATTTTAAGGACACGTCATTTGCTACATTCACATACGTAATACTTATCATAATCATTCTTTATTGATTTTGTATTAAAGATCAAATATTTCTTCTATGCTTCTAACCCAAGTATTGCGATTTACTTTTTATGAATGTGCACCAAAGTATTTTATTTGATAACCCTGCATAATAATGATATCTGTCGATTTTCTTTTTCACTTTACTTTTTCAATTTTCTGTAGCTTATCCAAAGCTGATTAAATTTCTCCCTGTTAAGGTTAGTCTTATTTTTACATGATTAACATGTCTTCTAAAATTTAATCAGGTAATGGTTTGCCATTGCAAACCACCTTCAGATGGTCAGTTCGGCTGTGGAGAGGAATGCCTGAATCGGATGCTTAACATTGAATGTGTTCAAGGCACTTGTCCTTGCGGCGACCTCTGTTCAAATCAACAGGTACTTTGGTCTTTGTTTGCTGATTGCTTTACATTTTTTTTATCAACACATTCTGTCTTGTACGTAAAGAGCACTGTTTTAGATCAAATCTCTGTTTGCAGTTCCAGAAGCACAAGTATGCCAAAATGCAGTGGCGTCCGTGTGGGAAGAAGGGCTATGGACTAGAGTTACTTGAGCATATACCAAAAGGGAAATTTATTATTGAATATGTTGGAGAGGTAAATTTACTTTAGTTTTCTCAAGTCAAATATGAACATTATTGAGGGTAGACAAGGACAAATTGTTGGTGCTTATTGCCAAGTATGGGATCATGCTTGTGTTAACATTTATGCCATTTTTAAGTAAATCTAGTACTGCAAATTATGTCTAAGGTCGGCATTGTTCTATAGGAAAATTTGTTGATTTTCTTCTCCCTTTTGTTCATTTTGATAATAGAATTATGAAACTTGAGGTTAGGATTCCATCTCTAATCTCTTATAACATGATTTCAGTGGACAAACCAAATATCTTTTCAAATCCATTGGAAAAATTAGAATCTCTTTTATTGATCTTGACCCATTATTGTTATTTGTCGATCAAAGTTGGTCTCTTTAGTTTTAGGAAGGTTATTAAATTTCTATTCTTTATTCATTTATAACGATGAAACCTTTTAAACAGAGTGTTGGGAGCCTTTTTTATTGCATGGGTTTTCTCATATAAATTTACTAACATTAGGTTTTTGAAACTTGAACTTATACCAATATAATTGCGTTTACATGCACATTTTCATATTGCAATCAGGATCCAAGGTTCCAGCTAGACCTGGGGTAGGACCGGTTATTATTGCCCCACTTTTAGGTGGGATGTCATTACTCTGAGTCTCTGACTGGATTCCAGTTACTAACCGATCCATAGTTTCACATTCTTGGTGTACAAATATAATTGGAAATTTTCATGTTTATGAATAAAATAGATTCAAATATATCTTTCTTTTTGGTGGCCATAAAATATATATCTTGTCATTAGTAATGCTAGACAATACTAATTGTAAGTCTTTCTTTTGTGTTTTAGAGTCTTATTCTCTCTCAATTTGTTAATCTTGTATTTTATTGTCAAAATTTCTAATATACGGTCCAATCAGGTCCTAGACATGCAAGCGTATGAGGCAAGGCAAAAGGAGTATGCGGCTAATGGTCATAAGCATTTTTACTTTATGACATTAAATGGCAGTGAGGTTTGTAATGTCCTTCAGTCCTAACATACTTATTTTTATTCTATTGCCTGAGATGATTTTTGTTAACCGGTATTTGTTAGCATGCAGTGGTTGTAAATGTTTTGAACCATTTTGAGACTTGTAGTGGTTCACTAGCTCTCATGTATTTCATTAGGCATTGATTTTTTTAACTTCGCCACCTCGGGATCTTTAATTATCTTTGATCTTGTTAAAAGGTTCAGGCTTTAATTTTTTATTGAACATGTGCAATATATTTTTTGGCTTCTCTTTGCTGAATATGATTGTTTACTTAGGTCTTTTTCTTTTAGGCAACTTTCAAAAGTATTTCTTGTTGTAACAAGTTATGACCATGGGCTAAATATGCCAACTGCTGAAACCTTTTATACATATGTGTACATATAACCAGATTATAATGGATCATTTCCTCCTACAACTACTCATCATGATCTCAATGTATTTAGAAATGAGGTCACAAGAACTAGGGGTGGGCATTTGTCGGTTAGGTTCGGTTTCGAACCAAACCGAAAACTGATCGGTTCGTAATTGTCGGAACCGATCATTTCCGAAATTTGGAAACGAACGGTTTGGTTTTAATCAATTAACCCCCAAACCGACCGGTTCGGTTCGGTTCACAATTTTACAAATCGATCGGTTCACCAGATTGATTCACGATTCGAACTGAACTGAACCGATCGGTTTAACTCAAACATAAACCGGAAAACTGAACCGAACTAATATTTTCGGTTCGTTTATTTTTGCCACCCCTAACAAGAACATTGGTTGCTTTAAGAGAAAGACCTTGGTCCTGTAAATTGAAGAATGTTTATTGCAACTTTGTTTAACATGCTGTAAATCTGGATCATGTATTCAAATCATCTGGACTTGTTTAGTTTTGATCTTTGTAAAGTTAGGTAGAGATCTTCATTTTGAGCATGGTCTGAGCAAAGTTTGAATTGCATGTTTTCAAATATAACTTTTGGAGATAAATGTAAATGGATATGGAGAAGCTTTAGGAATGCAGTATGCAATATTGCGGATATACTGGTGTATGAAATCAACTAAACCTTTACAAAATTGTTGACTGTTTTTATATTAAATTTTATTGCATTATGCTGGTTAGCACTGTAGTTTCTTTATTGGTGTCTGATTTTTCTTGTCATCATTGCTTTCGTGTTAGTTTCTTATTATTATTTTCCATTCTCTCAGGTAATAGATGCATGTGACAAGGGAAATCTGGGCCGTTTCATTAACCATAGCTGTGATCCTAATTGCCGTACTGAAAAGGTGAGTATCTTTTTCAGCATCTTATAGTCTTGTATGTATGTTGAAATGAGATTCGCAGTTTACTATGTGTTATGATCTGGTTAAAATTTTGAAATATCCTAGATCCACAGTAGCAGTAGGGGGAACGTACTCTTTATTTTTTTTTCATGGGATGTCTTGGTTCTTGTGAAATACCCATTATGGGTCTGTGATTTCAATGGATTTGATTTGCTTTGTTCTTTCAGAGTAGTTCAATTTGTGGAATGAAGCCCACTTTCTTCTTGGAGAGAATATATAGACATTTTGATAGGACTGGGTAATTAAGATAAATGTTGGGGGTATTTGGGTCATTTCAGAGTTAGGGGTTTAGTATATAAACAAATGTTAGTTTCATAGGAGAGGGGAGGAGGGAATCAGTAGAGGGAGAAGTTGGTTATTCACAGAGAGGAGGGGCCAACTCCAGAAGGGCCGGTCTTGATCTTTTCTTCTTTATTTCTTGTTTTTTTGTTAATGAATCAAGTGGAGATACTCCATTAATTTCCTTATTTTGTAATTCTTCCTTGGTTATAGAACAGAGGATTATAATAGCCAATAGTATATTTCACCAATCAATATAAATATCATTTAGCAATCTGTTCGTTTGTAGTTGCTCTCAATTTAGGTCGAGGACTTGTCAATTTGGAGTGCTGTGTTCCAACTAAAAGGCAGGGGACTTATCAAATTGGTATCAGAGCCATTGTTATTCGGACCGTGGGAAAATGTATAGGGAAGATTACTCAACATTTTTATCTCTGAAACAAGAAGGATCAGTTCGAGAGCAGTGTTATTTAAGGCGCAAGGCGCACCGAGGCGCAAAAGGTCCTGGAGCCTAGGCGCGCGCCTCAAGGCGCACGCCTGAGGAATGTGAGGCGCAAAATATAACAAAATATGTAAAAATATATAGAAAAACAATGTATAAGATTGTTTCACACTATCAATTAGCCATAAATGATATTTAACTTTTTTTTTTTTTTTTTATAGTTCTTATCCTAAATTTCATTTATAAATTACAAGTTCATATCCAAAACCAAAAGCAAGATTCCAATCTTCATATAATCACATCTAAAACAAAAGTTCATAACTTCATATCGAATCGAGAGTACATAGCTGATTTCGAATGCTGTTTAAGGAGGGCACCACACGTGACTGAAGACTTACATTAATTGTTTTTTGAATGGCCTTCAACTGGTAACGGGGATCAACTTGGCAGTTGTGGATTATTTAGATAACGTGATGGATCAAGCACTGCGGGTGGAACAAATTAGGTTAAAGAAAAAGAAATTGATTGGGAATATCTTTTGGATAAATGGAGGGTTGATTTAGCACGGAAAGAAGGAAGAAAAGGAAATGAGGAAGATATCAAAGAAAAATTGAGGAGAGAGAAGAGGTTACGAAGGGGGTTGGTGAATAGAAGTAGTTTGCAATGGCAAAAATGGGTTTAACGAAGGAGAAAGTAGAAGACAATAGGGAAGGTCAAGATACTGAGTTTACAGATAGGTCAAATCTAGGGTTTCACACAACCGGGACAGATCCTACCCGAATCACCGACCCGGTTGATTCCGACCACTCTGAGCTCAACGGATGGACGAAAGCACAAGCGTTCTTGAGGTCGGCACAAGCGGAGTCTCCAGAGGTCGAAAATCGCCACGTCGGTGACAAGGTTTAAAAATACGGTGCGGCGCCTCGAGGCGGCCGGCCATTGAGCCGCGAGGCGGGCGCCTCAATGTGGAAATCGGGAAAATAATAAAAAATACATTCATTTCTTCATAATTCATAGTATGTTCAAAAAACTATTGATAAGTAATCCAAATTACATTACTTTCTTCATAATACATAGTTTGTTCAAAAAATTATTGATAACTAATCCTTAAACAAGCTATCATTGAGAAGCGAGACTGAGACGACGAAGACTGGCCAGGAACGCCGAGAACTGAGAAGCTGAGAAATCGAGAAGCTGAAGACGCGAAGACAGGCTGAGAAATTGAGAAGGAAACCGAGAAGCCAAAACTGAGAAATTGATAGTTTTAGGGTTTTTTTTTAATATATACAGAAGCCAAAACGACGACGTACGTTTTGGCACCAGCAAAACGTCGTCGTTTTAATGAAAAAAATAAAAAAATAAAAAAAAAGAATTCAAAGCGTGAGGCGGCCGCCTCACGGGGCCAAAGGCGGAAAATTGCCATTTTCCGTTTTAGGCGGCCGCCTCGGTGCGGCAACTCCGCGAGGCGGTTCGAGGCGGGCCGAGGCGGCCGCCTCGAAACGTTTTTTAAAACAATGGTCGGTGAGTTTAATGACGGATCTGATGCCGTCGACGGTGGAGCTGGTGGCAGAATTGACGTCGTGACTACGGAGGCCACTCAGACACCTTCGACCTACCTCATCGACCATCCTCCTTCATCTAAACCAAAGCTACTGCAATCTTGTGGCGGCAACATCACCGTGACGGTTACATTCAGTCCCTCAGCACCAACTAGGTTCCACGTCATCAAACCCCTTTCAATTTTTGTGGCACCACTAGCTGTTTAATATGTTGCACCTCTAATTTCACCTTCAGCTATGAGTTTGTGGCCTTCACAATTCACCGACACTGTTGAGCTGTCAAACAAGTTGATCCAAGATAATGGAAGTCTAGATTGTGAGTTTTTTGGTGATAAGGGCAAATGTTTGGCATATGATTCTATAATTTGTAGTTATGATGAGGAAAACTTTATTGTTGATAGGAGAGCTGTAGCTGTTACTGTTTTGATTTTAGATCCAGGAAGGGAATGACTGCTAATGAATATGTCCTGTTTGTGGATTCAAGTGTAAAAGGAAAGAAAGAGAATTTAAGTTGTGGTATGCTGATGATGTTGATATTTGATCCAGGAGGCGTTTTCAGCCGTCAAGAGGCAAATATTGTTAGGAATTTATTTGCAGAACCTGTCAAGTGCCTTCTTGAATTGTTGAATGTTGTTTTTGAGAGGATTGGAGGATTGGAAGCTTGGTGTCAACTTGCCATTGGGAACGGGGAGTTTATTGTCACGATTCTTGATCCAAGCACCTTTGATATGCAAATGATAAAATGGCAAAGTTGGTATAAACTTACAATTGGTAATTGAGAGTTTGTTGTCATGATATTTGATCCGGGTGATGAAATTTTTGCGGATGATGACAATATTGTTATACTAGGGGTTGAGAAGTCATTGGAGGGTGGTGTTTACTGGGGGGAGGAGCTACAAAGTGCTTACAGTGTAAACGCGTATGTGAACAAGATCATTTTGATTGTTGAGGGTGTTAATACAAGAGGTGGTATGAATGGGATATTTTCATGGGATGGTGTGCTTTTTGTTAATTTTATTTTTGATCCGGGAGGAGGGGTGTTCAGGTGTCATTGGCACCTTGGGGGAGAGAGTAAAGCGACATTGGAGGGGCTTCTCGCATTGCCTTTTGTTCCCGGGGAAGGCATTTTCCTTTTGAGCAATGTAGTGGGATGGGTACATGGTGGGACAAATGTCAAGTTTATCTTTAATAGAGGGGGCTTTGTAGAGGATTTTGTAATAAATCAACATGTTAAAATTGAGGGTTCCAGGCTTATGGAGGATTGGCCATTGTCTATCTCAGTTGAGGTAGTTGTGAAGTTTAGCCTCGAGGAGGTATATGCGGTTGTTCGGGAGGGCGTTCTACTATTCTTGGTGTTGATATTTGATCATGGGGGTGCCGCGGCTAGAAATTGGTATCTTCCACCTTGAGGACAAGGTGCTTTATTCAGGGGGAGTAATGATAGGACTGGGTAAGTAAGATAAATGTTGGGGGTTTTTGTATATAAACAAATGTTAGTTTCATAGGAGAGGGGAGGAGGGAATCAGTAGAGGGAGAAGTTGGTTATTCACAGAGAGGAGGGGCCAACTCCAGAAGGGCCGGTCTTGATCTTTTCTTCTTTATTTCTTGTTTTTTTTGTTAATGAATCAAGTGGAGATACTCCATTAATTTCCTTATTTTGTAATTCTTCCTTGGTTATTGAACAGAGGATTATATTAGCCAATAGTATCTTTCACCAATCAATATAAATATCATTTAGCAATCTGTTCGTTTGTAGTTGCTCTCAATTTAGGTCAAGGACTTGTCAATTGGGAGTGCTGTGTTCCAACTAAAAGGCAGGGGACTTATCACATTTCTTTTCCTGTCAATTCATAAAAAAATTTGTGCCATCTTTGTATAAATTTTGGAGTCGTTTTATTTTTAATTTTTGGTGCATACATATGACTTCATTTTTGGAGTTCTCTGTGAGCAAATTTTGCTTTCTTCGTCTCATGGTGGCTTCTGGTTCACATTTTGTTCTTCATTTGCATTTCAGTTTGTTGGAGAATTATATGTTGTGTTTCTTATGGAAACAAAAGTCAACTCATAACTCATAAGTACAGAATGTTTCTATATAATGCAATACTAATTATAACCAATTATTGAGAGTGAGCCAATTGTTGTTAAACAGATCATTATTGATTTATGAAAGCTCTGGGTTTCTTTCATTATCATGTTAATATGGCTTCCCATTTTATTGAAATTTCCATCCTGTCCTCGATGCATTTGATGCATCCATGTTGTTGAAGCTTTAATTATAACAATGTTCACTGTTTTGTTTGCTATCTTGGTGCAGTGGATGGTGAATGGAGAAATTTGTATTGGACTATTTGCAATGAGGGATATTAAGGAGGTATGATTGCAGTATCTTGCATGTTGCATTAACTAATTTTGTTCTACCCCCACCCACCCACCCCACCAAAACCACTTTGTATTTGTTCTTTTTAAGAAGAGAGAAAATAATAATAATAATAGTAGTAGTCTATAGTGAAGAGAATTAAGAGGCAGTGACTGTAGAAGAATCATATTTCAACAGATGTTTTTGCCAAAAAATATGCTCATACACCGACCTTGGATTATGAGATGGCTGATTGTTTGCCGTAACTTCTCCAATTCCTGGTTGCTACCCAATAAGGAGGATATGTCTAGTCGGCTGATCAGCCCAGGCTCCTGATGGGGGGCCATCAATTTCAATGCTAGTCCTTACATCATGCTTTTCCTTCAAAAAATTGCTTATTTAAACCTATCATATAAGTTATTTTATTCTTTTCTTCAGTATTTATAGCTTGCATCTTCTAAGCCTAGTATCTTTCAGGGTGAAGAGTTGACATTTGACTACAACTATGTCAGAGTCTTTGGGGCTGCTGCCAAAAAATGTCATTGTGGTTCTCCTCAATGCCGGGGTTATATAGGTGGAGATCTGCTAAATACAGAAATAATCTATCAAGGTGATTCAGATGAGGAGTATCCTGAACCTCGGATGCTTGAAGATGGTGAAACTGAAGATGATTTCAAGACAATATCCAGAACCTGTTCCTTTTATGGTGACAGAACACAAATTTCAGAGGCCACAGCAAAAGATACAAATAAAATGGATTATTCCTCTAAAGCTGTTGGACAATTGGTGATTACTGGAAAAGTTGGCGATTCTAAGAATCAATCAACTCCTGATGTTTCCCAATTACTCCATTCAATGGAAATGAAAACAGGCATACCCATATCATCTGTTCATCAGGAAGTTTCCGAGGAGGAAACAATGAAGAAAACCTCATGTCGAATCGCACAGGTGGAGACTTCTACACTGGCTATGATTTCTGGGAAATCGTTTCCTGATGGAAGTGACACTAATAAGAATTCTAAGTGTGATATAGTTGAAGACAATCAAGGTGTTTTGAAATCTCGTCCTCGTATAAAGACTTCTCGTAAATCTGGATCTGTTAAGAAAGGAACTGTTAATGGTAGTCCTTTAAATGGAAATAAAGATAAGACGATGGGCAGCAAATCCCAGATTCTACTTATCAAACCCAAAAAATTAATGGAAGGTTCCTCTAACAGTCGTTTTGAAGCAGGTTAGTGATCCTCTTTTAACTTGTATCTAGGAAATGTGTACTTGACCATGCTGATTAATGATAAATGCTACTCAATGTTGCAGTTCAGGAGAAACTGAATGAGTTACTGGATGCTGAGGGGGGCATAAGCAAACGAAAAGTGAGTAGATTTAACTTTATCCAGTTCTACTATTTGAGTTTGATGTTTTCCTGTTTGTCAAGTTGGGATGTCATTGCTGTTGGCTTAAAAGCCTTAAAGACGATCAGAAGAAACCTCAGTGGTGTCCGCCATTTGGTCATTAAGTGTGCTGCACTCTATTTTTGCTTCACCAAAAGCACTTGTGCCGTTTATTTAAAAAATTTATGTTGAAGTCTCACCTCAGCTTTGACTTCTCTGTTAGACAGCCTGCTTGTGAAAAGAATACTGAAAAAGGCTGTTCTAGTTCCTTACTTAAAACATGCACTGTCATAGAAACTCTTGTATATTATGTGATTTTTTTTTTAAAAAAAAAATTATAAAAAAATGGTTCAACATTTGTATATGCATGGTAGTCTATTTTTTAAGACACTGTTTTACCAAGCAGGATGCTCCTAAAGGCTATTTGAAACTTCTGCTTTTGACTGCTGCTTCTGGTGGCAGTGGCAATGGTGAATCTATTCAGAGGTAACTTGTAGTTTTTCTTACTTCATTCAGTCTTATATATAATAATCTATGTCCATCTATGCTATCCAAGTCTCTTTCTTATTTATGAGGTCTCTGTTCAACAATTTTTAATTTTAGCTAATTTTGTTTTGCAGCAATCGAGATTTATCAATGATCCTTGATGCTCTTCTGAAAACAAAATCACGAGTGGTGTTGATGGATATAATTAACAAAAATGGTAGTTTTTTCTTCTTTTCATTTCAGGAGATGCAATTTTATATATGCTCGTTTTTGTGGGAATAAACTAAATATTTCAGTTGCACTTCTCACTGCTAGAAAGGCTGATAATTGCTCTGTGCAGGTTTACAGATGCTACACAACATGATCAAGCAGTACAGAAGGGATTTCAAAAAGATTCCAATTCTCCGGAAGCTTCTGAAGGTGCTCTTGCTGGGAACCCTTTTAACTTAATTGAACAAAATTCCTTTCCTTTTAAAAGATTACTAAATAGATAAATGACCACTGCTGCAAAGTTCTGCAGGTTACTGAGTATTGTTTTGAATTGTTTTTGTGTTGTATACCTTAATGTCATCTTACTCATCTATAGTATTTGATTTATGAAAACAATACTTAATCCAGGGAAATAACTTTTTTTTGTTTGACAAGGATCATATGACATAAGCTTCATATGATGGAAATTTTGAGTTCAATTTTTCACATCATTTTATTACATTCATCTGCAAACATAAATGGTTTCTTTCAAAACAAAAGTAACAAATAATTCAATTGATTTCTAGGTGTAAATATTATTTTTGAATGGGATTTAAGATATTTTTCCATTTTCATGTGTGGACCAAAAACTTTCAAAGAATTTTCTATAGCATGGGTCAAACATTGTTGTCCTGATTCACAATGGTTCTTATCAGAAGCAAGTTACTTTTTTATGAGTTTTATATGAGAACATGTAAATGTAGATAATCATTTCGTTTCAGCTGTTGGTGATATTAATGGACTTTGATTATAGTTATAAGCATTTGGTTTGGGATCTAGTTGCATATGATTTTTTGGGACAGTCAGGTGCCATTCAGTATTGCAACTTCTTTGTAGCTTCAACTAATAGAACGTTATTTCAGCTTTCTATTTAAAGAAGGCTGGCGCCTACTTGATAGTTTGATAAATTTAAGTTGATAGTTGGAACTTTAATTGGATTAATGTATGTATACTGTCTTTTGGAACTTGTTGAATAGCTGTAAATTAAAGTCCTGCTTTCGAAAATCGAATATGGTGGGATAACAGCATGCTGTTAACTGACATTTCTGCAGGTCTTGGAATATTTGGCTATGAGAGAGATACTTACTCAGAATCATATTGCTGCTGGTCCTCCTTGTCCTGGGATGGAGAGGTAGAATATTCTCTCTGTTTTCTTTATTCAGTGAATTTTTCCCTATATCTTGTGTTGCAGGGGAGTGGATCCATCTTAAGCTACTCTTTTCCTCAAACTAAGATAGGTCAGAACCTATTGGCATTTAAAGCTTTTTCTGGAAATTAGGATGTATGGTTCTATGATTAAATAAAAAGAGAAGAAAAAGAAGAAGAATAGATAACAGTAATTTGAAACAGGATTTAGAGAATATAGGCACATGACCGAATAAAAATTGAAGTACATATATAAGTATCATATCCTTTTATTAAGGTTTATTTAGTCTTCTTTATTAGCATGCATCTTTATGGGGAGGGTTAATATTTATAATCTCACTTTTCAGTCATAGAAAGATAAAGAGAGAGAACTACTTGAGTCCTGTTAACAAATGGCTGGGTTTTTTTTCCCCGGAAGTATAGCCTGAACTGTAAGAAGTTCCTGGATTAACTCTGAAGAATAATGCTGAAATCATATTGATCGAACTGACAAGCTTGGAAACTGCACCCGCCAACAAGTTTCTAATGCTGCTTCCTCATATAAGCATTTTATTATATATTTCTGATAAGCACGTTTCTTGGTGCAGCTTTCGGGGTTCAATATTGTCATTGACCGAGCATGATGACAAACAGGTTTGCTTCAATCTATTTTGATAGATCATTTTTAATCAGGAACGTTAGTTTAGTAATGTCAAACAGGTTTGCTTCAATCTATTTTGATAAATCATTTAATCAGGAACTTTTTTTAGGAGATGGAGATATTTAGTTTATTTGCTGCAGTGCTTAGCGTATTATAGATGCATCAAATGACAAAATTAAGTTTCCTAAGTGACAATTTAGTGCTAATCAGTCCATTGTTACATGTAGGTTCATCAAATTGCACGTTGCTTTCGAGATAAATGGATTCCTAAAGCTTTCAGAAAACATAGCCACATGGACAGGGATGATAGCAGAATGGATATTCACAGGGGCGCAAACTTCAATAGGCTGCCAATGCTCAATCATCGGCATGATCAAGGTTTAAGACCTTCCGAAGCAATTGACTGTGTTATGCAATCATCGGCTGCAGCAACTTCTGTGTATACTGCTCCCAATGAGTCTGGTTCCTCACCTGGTACTGTTGGGTGCCAGACCGATGGTTCTAAAACTCGTAAACGTAAAAGTCGATGGGATCAGCCTGCCGAGATAAACCTAGATTCAATTAAGCGCAAGGAGCCGAAGCTTGAGTTGAGGGTATTACAGAGCAGAGAGGGCATCAATTGTCCTGATCGTATTCATAATCACTGTAACAAAGATGAAGCTGTTAGCTCTGAAGATGGAGAACAGATCACACAAGAGGATGTTCCTCCTGGTTTTTCATATCCCTCTAACCCACCTCTGGTTTCATCTGATGCTTCATCAACTACTGACCTGCCTCAACAAAATGTTTCACATTTCAGATGTGCATTTGATATGGCTATTGCACAGCCACAGGCAAAATTCAATTCCCACCTACCTGTCTCATATGGAATTCCATTACATTTTTTGCAGCAGTTTGGGTCACCCCAGGCTGAAACTGTAGATAGTTGGGTTATTGCTCCAGGCATGCCTTTTCAACCTTTTCCACCTTTACCTCCCTTTCCCCGTGATAAGAAAGAAATTCCACCTGCCCATGATGTTAGTTGTAAGATGGTTAATGGATCTGCAGAAGTATGGCAACAAGATTTCAAACGTCCGCACAATTGTTGTCCAGATGAAAACAATCCAAGCACGACTGGAGCTAACCAGTCAGACGCGGACATTCCAGGTACCCAAAATCCATTTAAGAGAATGAGGGGAACCTCTAATGATTTGGGAAAGAGGTACTTCAGACAGCAAAAGTGGAAGGGACCCCCTTGGCTTTGGAGAAGAAATGAGTTTAGAAATTCATATTGTTCACAGGATGTCAGTTGTAGTGTGGATAAACCTGTTACTAATTTTTATCAGCGTCCACCACAACAAAATCATCATTGAATTGACTTATAGAAAATACTCGAGAGAGAGAATTGAATTTTCTTCCATATATTAATGTACTCTCCATTCTTTCTTGTGGACTCAATTTTTCCATGAAAACTTTTATTCAATTTCAGAAATAGGCCCTGCCAAAGTTATAGTATTACAGATAAGGGGAAAAAGATGCGCCGTACACACCCGGAAGAGGTAGGCTCTCTTATTTATGTATCATTTTATCATTATAGAAATCAGAAGGCATATTAATTCTTTTTACAATATGTTTTATTTTATCAAGGACTAGTTTGGTGTGAAAGTAGGTCACATACACAATTATACCTTGTGTGCTTACAAGTTTATGCACAACTTTAGTCCTTTCATATTCAATTTGGCGATGCATTACGGAACATCTAATGATTTGTTTATAATTGTTATCCAACACAACCCATGTTTTGAGTGGATCGTGTTCACTTCTGATAGCCAATTTTATAATTTTCTGGAAAATGGATTGGAATAGCTATACCTTTAGGATATCTGAAGTTGCTACTGTACCTGTTGATGAGTTTCAATTCAAGCCTTGGCCTGGCCCTTGCAATGTCAAGGCTTTATCAAATTTGATACCATGCCTCAGGAATCTTTAGATGTTATATTTGTTGTTGGATTATTTGCTCTTAAATTGCATGATCAGTTGCACTGCTGGTTAAAAAGTATTATGGGTTTAGGTCAAAGTGTGAGAGTTGATCCACTGCTTGTCAGATGTCTTATTTTACTGAGGTGCAAAGCAGGCAATATGATGAATGATTAGTGGAGTTTATAATTGCTGAAATGTTCTGACTGGGAATTCATTTCATTCGCCAACTATAATTTTCCTTGATATGTTGTACAAAAAAATATTATACAAAATGATAACTGTGGGTAGTGACCACTCTTCCAACATAAAACTGGCCCTGTTGCTTCTAATTCATTGGTTGGTTGTGAAAATTATTCATATCCATGCTCACAAACTCTTTCCAAGGACCAATTCAAATAAAACTTGCCACTCAACAGACCCCAACTAGAGAGAAATATATATATATACTAAAGCTGAGTTTGGTAGAGAGATGAGAGTATAAACTAAGTGTTTGATATAAAGTTTAAACACTAATTTATAAACTAACTTATATGCTCATTAAATTATACACGAAACGATGTCTAAACGAAAGGGGTAAAGAGCAAAGAAAGATGCATACAATTGATATGCTATCCCTCCTATATTATGAATGTCTCTAATTTACAATTGAAATCCGAAGTGTTCACCTTATTCGTCATCAATATCTCCTCAGCATACTTCTGATGCGAACAAAGCACCAGGTTTTTATTAGAGTTTTGTACTTTCTCCAGCCGTTGAAGTACTTTCCAATCACCTTCTTATAACTAGGCCTCTGCTGCACCAAATCCCAGTACTCGGCAATGTTTGGCCGACAACTTATATACTCATCTTCCAAATCCAAAAGCTTTAAGCGCGACAAAACAGGAATCAGCATAACATCTGCCAAGCTAAACTCTTCTCCGGCTAAATATGCTGTCTCCTTCAGCTTTGTTTCAATTTCGTCGAGGAGTCTCACTAGATGTTCTTTGCTCCTCCTTAGAACTTCTGGGTTTTTCAACTTGTCTTCTGTATCGTATGCCTCTTTTAGTTTAAGATGGTAAGCACTTGCAAGGTCTGGAGATTCAGCCATCCGTGCAATCAACACCCGCCTAATGAATTTGGATACGTATAGACGGTGCTTTTCAGGGATGTGAGCAAGTGTGAAAAATTTGGGGTTCCACTGTTGTATCTTGTGCATCCAATCAACCACTTCTCTGCTACTTACGTTCTTGTCATCAGCTCCCGAAGAGACAACTGATATCCTTTCTATATACCTGAAAATCATCTCAGAAAAAGCTGAAAGCATTTAATTAATTATACTCAACACCAGAAGAGTTAACAAGAGGGCTAAGACCTAAGAGCAAATGGTAAAGCAAGATTTGGTGCAAATTTTGCACCATTTTAAACACTCATCAACAACCCATTATTCCAAATCTTACTCTCAAACTATTTCCTAAAATATTCTATTCTTTTCAAAGTTCAAACCCTAAAATCCTTTACAGTGCAGTAGAAATATAGTCTACGTCGAATAATTATATAAAAAAAAAGACAATAGTGCAGTGCGCTATGGCTAGAGTGACGCTAAATTTGGCATGACAGTGTTCATCTACGCCGAAATGACACAGGTGATAGCACACGATTGGTCTCCAACCATGTGCGAAATCCCATCCGAGCATCATATTGACGCTCGGCTGGGAATGCTATATAATAACCCATAGAATGACAAAGTGGTATGCAAACTTTCACAAGCGAACAAGAATCTTACTAATAGTAATTGCTATCGTGTAACATTCAAGTTAGAAATCGCTTATAGATGCATCTACCATCACAATATCATAAAAAAGGGGAAGAGTAGTAAAGCGTAGACATACTGAATAATCTCAATGGTGTTGAAAATTATGTGAGCCCCGTTCTGGAAAACAGGGAGCTTTGCTCTCGGATTCATTCTAAAGAACGAGGTGTCCAAGTTCTTGCCTGTTACAGAATTAACATGGTATGATGTGTAATCAATGTTTTTCTCTTCTAATGTGAGTCTCACCTTTTGGCTGTCTAAAGAGTATGGGTGATGGTAAAGCTGCATGATTCAATTAGCATCAGCTCCCTGGGTTGCTGCATCAGAAACAAAATTTGAGAGCTTTCAATTAATGTTGAAATAAGAACAAATGATTGATTAAAGGCACCATCATAGCTTGAATTTCATACCAGAATCTGAAGCCTAAGATTTAATTTAAAGAAAATTAATAAACTAATTAACTAATCCTGAAAAAATAAGCTGTAGCTTAGCTTTGCTCATCAATTCAATCCAATCTTATAGCAACATCCCAATTCATATTAACTATTAACATGCAGAAGTTCAACAAATAACGTACAGTCAAAAAAGTTTAAAACTTTCAGCAGCCAACAATGAAACATGTACCAAAATACAAAAATTTTAAAGCAAGATACAAGAAAAACTACCAAGCAAAAGCTTAAAAGAGACGTGTAGAGATTGGAAAAAAAAATAAAAAAGCAGTTGAACTAAACATACCCAGAAGCAAAAAAATGCTGGTAAGCACTTGAGGAGAAAGCGTTTTAGCGTTTATTCGTTTTGTAGGTGGGAGGCAAGGAAGAAGAAGAAGAGCTTTTTGTGGACAAGCTAAAAGCTTCAAAAGTTTTTAAAAAAGGGTGTCTTTTTAAAGAGAGAGATGACAGCTTGGGATTTATGCTTATGGGAAAGTGCATGGCTGCGTGCTCTCTTACGACTACTCGCTGGTGGAAGGCAAGTGTAACTTACTCGCTGTATTTGAGTGACACGTCGATCTGTGTTTTATATATTATTTTATCGTCATTTTATATAAATATCATCACTTTTAAATTAAAATAAATTTCAATAATAATAATATTTATATCGGTATTGCCATACTAATAAGAGCAATGATATTTTAATTTTATGATAATATATGATGTTATCTTTATTGCCATCATCCAAATTAATGGAATTTGCTTTTAAAAATCAGAGAGTTTTCTAGAATTTATAAATATTATTTAGAAATAAAAATAATATTAATTCATAATTATTTAATAAAAATTTTATATTATTCTTAATATTTTATTAAAATTATTAAAAAAAATCCCTTATCTAATCTAACTTACTATTATTTTTTTGGCAAAAATGCAAAACTGATTTTCTAACTTTCACGTTTTTTCAGTTCAGTCCTCTAACTTTCAGTTTTGTCAATTCAGTCATCTAACTTTCAATTTTTGTCAATTTAAGGCTCTATTACAGTTGTCGTTACTGCTAGTTATACGCCCTAGCATATCTTTATTTTTTGCTAGTTATGCGCCCTAGCATAACTTCAATTACTTTTTTTTAAAAAAATAATTTTTTTAATAAAAAACTGAACAATTACTTTTTTTAAAAAAAAATCGAATAATTATAATTACAAATTTTTACTGAACCGTGCCCACCCCTTTTTTTATAATGTGATTACAAATCTAATCACATTATGTTGTTATTTTATAATTTTATTTGTGATATTATTTAATTTATTTGGTGTTTAGTGAAAATTAATTTAATGAAATATTTGTAATTTTGTTACTTTTACCGTTTGGGGTGGGCCAATCTGAACCGTTAGAAAAAAATCGTAAATTCGTTCCGGTTTGGTTCGGTTTGCGTTTTGATTCGGTTCGGTCGGTTTTTTTGCCCACCCGATAAGCCCCAATTTTGACTGATATGCCTGTTCCAATTTTGAAATACTTTTACCTAAATTTCTAACATAATGCAGGTTAAAAATTATCATAAATTCAGTTTTTTTTTAAATAATTTTCGGATTGGACCGAGCAAATTTTTTTATTTTTTATTTACTTTAAAGTTATGCTAGGGCGCATAACTAGCAAAAATAAAGATATGCTAGGGCGCATAACTAGCAGTAACGACAACTGTAACAGAACCTTGAATTGACAAAAATTGAAAGTTAGAGGACTGAATTGATAAAACTGAAAGTTAGAGGATTGAAATGAAAAAACGTGAAAGTTAGATGGTCAGTTTTGCATTTTTGCCTATTTTCTTCTAACAGTGACTCAAATGCTATCATGTGTCATTCCCAAAAAAAAAAAAAAAAGATATAATTAATTGAATATAAATAATTTACAATATTAATTAATATTTACTCATTATTATGGTAATAAATTTCTTTACACTAGTTTTGACCCTTCATTTTCATTAATTGAATGACTCTCATTTTAACTAATTTACAGTGGTCCTTTATTATCATTAATTGAATGGCTCTCATTTTAATTAATTTTAACAAAAAGAATTATTTTTTCATAATGATAAGATCAATCATATGCAGACTTCTAATTAATTGTATAGCATCCATTTTCAAAATCAAAGCGTCAAACCTTGTATGAATATGCATGACTGACACTAGTTGACTTCGCAAGAAATAGAATTATGATTCATTATTTTATAATTATATGATTAATCACATGCAAACTTCAAATTAATTATATAGCCACCATTTTCAAAATCAAAGCATCAATCCTTACATAAATATACATGAATGATACTAATTGAAATATCAAGATAAAAAGTTGTTTATCCTATAAATACAAGAAAACTGAGTGATGAATAATTTGTAATTAAGTAGTTAGAGCATCGAGTTAATTAATCAATCAAAAATATGGGTCGGTTTTGGAAATTTGTTATGTTTGTGGTTAAGTGCTCTTGCCTTCCTCATGACGAAGGGGAATAGGATAGCTTGTAGTAATTATGGAATGAAATAAAGTTTATTTAATAATCTTTTATTATTGTTTCGTGTTCATCATTTAACAAAAATATGTGTGTTTTATAATATATTAATTTTATATGCAGTAACGTGATTATATTTCCAATTTGAAGTTCAATTCTATCAAACAACATAATAAGGAAATCATTTTTTTATACATATTCTCATGATTATTAACATATCTTCTCTCACGTGAAAAAATAAATATACCACATTAAAATGTGGGTTGAATTACTAATTTTTTCTTAAATAACGCCATAAATGTCTTAGGTGTGTATTTTTAAATAAATAATGTTGAATATCCCTAAACTAAGGAGACATAAATGTATGAAAACAAATTATTGATCAGTTATAATAAATCATACTTACAAATATACTTAATTTGAAATTATAATTAATATATAATTATTTGAGGAGTGAGTGTGCTTAGTTTAGCAAATATAAGCGACTAGGGTTTATGAATGCATGTACTTGTAGGATGATGCCAACAATTTGATAAGTCAATATTCCAAGTTCCAACAATAGCACAGGTAGCTCGATTCGTTTGGACATTTTTTATTTCATATTTATATTTTTATTTAAAAAACTGATATAATTGAATCGGTGATTTAAAATGTTCAATATATTATTGGTTTAATCATTTGAACCGTTTTGATTGAATCATTTTACTATCATAAATAATTTTAATTAAATAAAATATAATTTTTGATTTAAACAAAAAGTAAAAGTAAAAATAATTGGTCGGATCGATTTATAAGTTAGCTGATTTTTACTTTTTTATCCTCTGATTTTGATCAGACTAGATTCACGGTCGGTTTTCAATTTGATAGGTTTAATTGACCTTTATGTTATGGTTTTCAAAATTATAGTATTTTGTTTGGACGGGTGTCACAATTCTTTTTTAATGGCTAAATATTTTATTTTATTTTATTTTTTTTTAAAAATAGAAAAATTATTAAATCGTGTTCTAACTTTGACATAAATAACATGTAGCTCATTCCTAATGCGGCCCCTAAATATGATGTGAAGTCTCAGTATCTATATACGTTATAGTCAAATTTAAGAGTAATTCAAAAATAAAATGAGAGTAACGAGACATGAACTCGTATTCTCAAATATGATCAGAATTAGACCCGGCCGACAGTTCGGAACCGAACCGAACCGGCCGGTTTCCTATTCCACAAGTGTGGAACCGGAACCTTGAACCGAACCGGAATCGACCGGTTCGGTTCCGAACCTTTTTTTTTTAATTTCGAAAATAAATTAAAATAAATGAGATTAATTTTATAAATAAATAAAATTATTACATTGAAGAGCTTGAGCTTAAATTTTTAAAAATTTAAGTTGCCTATGTATCCTCCAGGGGTGAGAGGAATCAAAGCTCACGTAGTTCCATTACAATTTTAAGACATTTCCCCTTTGTAAATTTACAATTTTACAATTATCAATCATCATTATCAGTTTATCTTTCAGCTCCGGTTCCGCTTGCACTTGTTGTTGCAGATGCATTATCGAACAAATCTTCAAAATCATCGGGGGCATCTTCTTGTTGTCTCATATCAGCTCGAGTCCAATCATCCACACAAGCTGTTGCTTCTAGAGTGCTTGGATGTAATGAAGATCGTATAGCTTCCAATATATTGCCTCCCAAGCTGAATACTTGCTCAACCGTGATTGTGCACCGACACTAGGGCCGCTCTCTTGGGTTGGCATATTTGACATTATGTTCTCAGATGAGCTTGCCATTTTTCGTTTGAGAACTCAGGAAGAAAAATAAGAAAATTGACTAATTGCGAATGATAATAACTAATTGAATTGAGATTGAGAATAAGAGAATTGTATGAATTGAGATTGAGAATAAGAGAATTGTAGGAAATGAGAGAGTTGAGAATTTGGTGTGTTGAAATAATGAAAAATGAATCATATTTATAGAGTTTTAGAATTTTTTTGATACCAAAAATGCCTCTAAATATAACCGTTTTATTACCGTTATTAGGGATATATTAGTAATTTATAATTTTTTTTATAACAGTTTTTTTGGGTTGGTTCCAACCGGAACCGTTTCGGTTCCGGTTGGAACCGTATGACAGGTGGAACCGTATGACCGGTGGAACCTTTCGGACCGGTTCGGATTTGGGTCGAACCTCAACCGAACCGATCGGCCACGGTTCCGGTTCCGGAACAGGAACCTTCCGGTTCCAACCGGTTCAGATCCGATTCGGAACCCACTAGCTATTCATCATATAACCTAATATAATAATTAAATAAAAACAATTTTTCTGAAATTATTTAATATTGTTTATTTCCATGTGCCACAGTGGTGGTTGTATAGAGCTCCGTTCAAAGTAGTTTTTCTTCAAATAATTCATTAATGTATTTGGTGTCTACCTTATTGTGTTCCATAAGTTATTTGGGGTCAACTCGATTTTCCTCCCAGTCGCACACGCGGCACTTGACAGGTGGGATTTTGTTGTGAGACTTGTATTATATATATATCAGGGATGATAAAAACATTTTGCGAAATTGATGTTAGGGACGAGTAAAGAGATGATTTATATATATATTTATGTTAGAAGGATTATATATGAATATTGATATTTTCATTCAAATAAAAGTAAAAATCTTTATATGAAAAGGGGCCAACATAGGGGTAAAAATTTTGTATTGATTGATTGAACGATATAGATATTGATATTCCCGTACTATATATGTCCGTTACTATAATTAATTATAATGTGTTGGGGAAATAATTTACCAACATTTTTATTACGTAATATTCTTTAAATATTTCATGAAAATGCATTATTTGATAAAATTACTCCTAAACTATTTTTTATTCAATAATGATAAAATCGTAAATGTAAGAATATTTTTGTACAAATTTAATTGACAGTTTAAGTAGCATGAATGAATGGATTGATTAGATAACAGTTTCACAAGATTCATATAATTATTTTCATAATCGTTTTTATTTTTCAACCATTTCACTCATATTACGCAAGTTGTCAACTCAATTTGTACAATTGTTTCTGCTACTCGTTGGATTAATATTAAATTTTATTATATTTATAAAGAAATTTCCGAAAATTGAAAATTCAACAATTATCAACATCTTATGACAATTTGATAATGACCAAACTATAGGCCAGGACATATAAAGATGGCAAAAATCACTGTATGGATGAGGCTCGTGGAAGCCTGGTATATTAGAAGCAGATAAATGGATAAATTTTTATATTTATTTAGGGGGATAGGTAAAATTTCCGTGTGAACTGGACCCGCACGGGACTGGTATGTTAGGGGTGGATAAAGAGATAATTTTCGTATCCGTTTATTGAACGAAACAGATATAAATATTAATATTTTCATACTATACATGGTTTGTTAGCATCCCTAATGTTTTCCCTAAAATATGGGAATGAAAGTCTCTCGTTAGTCGAGGTGCGCGTAAGCTGGCCCGGACACCTCGGTTATTAAAAAAAAAAAAAAATCTCTCGTTAGATCTTTGCATGATAAACTAACCTCCCATCACGACGGACAAGGCTTCGAGTAATGGGCTCAAAATTAGCAGCCCAAATCATTTTGACCTTGTGGATTTGAATGTCTAAATCACAGCCCATTCATATGATTATTCAGCTCTATAAGGAAACGGGCCCGCGTTATAACAAAAAAAGGTATGTAACAAAAAAGTCCACCGAGGGAAAAAATCCGGCTGGGCTTTAAAAAAATAGGGCCCGAGCCGGGCTTATTACAAAAAGCCGAAGCCGAAAATAAAAGAGACAAAAAAAATTATTAATCTATAAATTATTAATTTTTAGGTTGAAGCATTTATCTTTTAGGAACTGATAATCTATTCTTAACTTATTGTTGATATGTTTTAGTATATAAGAGGTGAATTAATACTGAATTTGGTTATATAAAAAAAAATTGCCAGAAAAAGCCCGAGCCCGGGCCCCTGCTCGAGCTTTTTCTTTCATAGCCAGGCTCAGATTGGGCTTCTCAAAGCCCGGGCCCGACCTGATCCATTGCCACTCCTAGAGCTTGAAACGAGACTTGATTTGATGAATCTGAATTGATATTTTTTTAAATCAATTTTGATTATGTAACTCTTCTATTTAGCAAATAAATAATATATATATATATTGTATTTAGCAAATACAATCTCAACTCCATATACATCTCTCTCTATATATCGTATATTTATGAAAAATATATAAAGAAAAAAAATACGAGTAGAAAGTGGGCCACTGATTCGAATATTGAAGAAAATTGAAAATTAAATAATAAGAAATGTAAGTAGAGACCCGGCCGGCGGTTCGGTTTCGGTTCGGAACCGAACCGAACCGGCCGGTTTCCAGTTCCACACTTAAGTGGAACCGGAAACTCGAACCGAACGGTTCGGTTCCGGTTCGGTTCGGTTCATTTTTTTTTTAATTAATTAAAATAAAAAAATGAGAGGAGTCAAATCATTAAATAAAAAAAAAATTATTAATTAAAAAAAATGAGATTAAATTTATAAATAAAAAAAATATTATTACATTGAAGAGCTTGAGCTTAAATTTTTTAAAATTTAAGTTGCCTACGTATCCTCCAAGGGTGAGAGGAATCAAAGCTCACGTAGTTCTATTACAAGTTTAAGACATATCCCCTTTGTAAATTATAATTTTACATTTATCAATCATCATTATCAGTTGATCCTTCGGCTCCGGGTCCGCAGCTTCCGCTTGCACTTGTTGCAGAAGCATTATCGAACAAATCTTCAAAATCATCGGGGGCATCTTCTTGTTGTCTCAGATCAGCTCGAGTCCAATCATCCACACAAGTGTTGCTTCTAGAGTGCTTGGATGTAATGAAGATCGCCTAGCTTCCAATATATTACCTCCCAAGCTGAAGGCTTGCTCAACCGCAACGGTGGAAATAGGTGCTGCCAATATCTCTTTAGCAATAATAGATAAAACATGATATATATTTTGATGCCGGTTCCACCATTCAAGGATTTTAAATTTTTACTGCATAAACTTTCATTAGAAAACTCAAAATTTGTAGATAAATATTATCTAATTCAGGGTTATTAGTTGTTGTCGTATCCCTAGATTTTTTATTTCGTTGTAATAACCAACGATCCCCTGCGCTAAGTCTTGTGGTTGAATTACCGGTTCGCTACTACTAGACTGACCTATTGTTCCTAAGTTATATCTTACAATATAATCATTAAATAAAATAATTAAATCACTTTTTAAATTTGTCATTATGCTCGTAATATCAATGTCATCTAATATTCCTTAAATAACCATAGTAAGCTTGTAAACCACCCTTCAAACCTTCTAATTTAAATCTAGGATCAAAAACAGCAGCAATAAGATAAAGTAAATGAATTTCTCTAAAATAATTCAACCATTTTACCTTCATAACAGTAATGGCTTCGAGCAAAACAATATCATTCATTAGGTCGTCACTGTCAACATGTTCATCGAGAGTGCCAACAATATTCAAACTCTCAAGAAGAAATAAATGTGCAGTGGGAATAAACAACACCGCTAAAAACTAAAGTAGCATCATTAAAAACTCTTAAAATATCTAAAATTCTTTCACAAATATCCCATTGACTAGGATAAAGTGTGATATTTTGAACATGTTGAGAAAAAAAACTACATAATGCATCTTTGTATTGAAGTGCTTGACATAAAAGAAAATAAGTAGAATTCCAACGTGTTGGAACATCTCTAGAAAATTTAATCGGTTTAATACCATTTATTTTACAAAACTTGGTCCATTCCCTCCTAACTTGAGAATATGACCAAATACAGTTAAGTGCCGTTTTAATAGGATCAAGGAAAGGAGATAATAATTTTAGACCGTATTGCACACATAAGTTTAGGACATGACATGTACAACGAAAATGAAAAAATCGACCCCCTAAATTTGGTTGACATATTTCTTTTAAATCATTGATGGATGCAGTATTTGCAGATGCATTATCAAATCCAATTGTTAAAATTTTTTCTCCTAAACCATATTCATCAAAAATTACCTTCATCATTCTATAAATATTATGTGCAGTATGTTGGTCATCAAAAACTCTAAATGCAATGAGTCGTTTTTGCATGGTAAATGATGCATCAATCCAATGACAAGTCACACCCATGTATGAGTGTCTTTGCCAATGGTCACTCCAAATATCAGAACATATAGAAATACGACCTTTCATCTCTTTAAATATTTCATTTAAAATAATTTTACCATCTTTATATAATTTGAAAATATGACGTTTTGTTGTGTTTCGAGTCATTCTACATGCAGCCGGGTTTAAAGCATTATGCACGTAATTAGTAAAATGAAGTTTTTCACCAAAGCTTAAAGAAAGATGTGCCATACATATTAATTTCGCAAATTCTTCTCTATTTTTTGCATCAGAATATTTAAATAAATCTACACTACTCGTACCTCTACTAGATGATGCGTACCTGGCCATTTGAGTCTGCGTCGTATCAATGCCAAATTCAACCGGATGATGTTTCTCCATGTGCTTGATCATATTTCCGTATCCACCAGAAAATTTATAGATAACCCCACAATAGTTGCAAATTGCTCGTTGTGAACCATCGTCTAGGCGTTCCAAATTAAAATGAATTTTGAAAATATCGGAGGACCGAGCCTTAACTTCTCTTCTCCGTGATTGTGCACTGACACTGGGGCCGCTCTCTTGGGTCGGCATATTTGACATTATGTTCTCGGATGAGCTTGCCATTTGAATAATTGCGATGCGAATGCCGAATGATAACAAATTAATTAACAACTAAAATAAGAGAATTGTATTGAAGTAAGATTGAGAATAAGAGATTTATAGAAAATGAGAGAGTTGAGAATTAGTGTGTGATGAAATTATGAAAAATGAATCTTATTTATAGAATTTTAGAATTTTTTTGATACCAAAAATGCCCCTAAATATAACCGTTTTATTACCGTTATTAGGGGTACATTAGTAATTTTTATTTTATATAATAAAAAAAAATTTATAATTTTTTTTTTTTTTTTGGCAGGGAGCCAAACGGCTCCCTGCATCCCCCAACGGCAGTAGCCGTTGGGGGCCGTAGGGTTCCTGTTGGAACCCGACGGTTCCAACCGGACTGTTCGGTTCCGGTTGGAACCGTCCGAACCGGTGGAACCGTACGGTTCCACCGGTCCCAATTCCGGTTCGGTTCCGGAACCGTTCCAACCGGTTCGGTTCCGATTCGGTTATGGTTCCGAACCGGAACCGTGGCCGGGTCTAAATGGAAGGTTTATATATATGGCACCATGAAATAATTCCATGTAACTTGCCCTTTACTTAGATTTAAAGTAAATTAAAAAGTACGAGTAAAAGTAAATATTATTTAAAACTTTTGATTTGGTCTATGAGGAAAATGGTTGTTTTAAAATTTTGAGCTTACTCTGTGTTGTGTTGATATAGCCTTAGTATTATTTCTTTTGTTTTGGAAATGTTGAAATCAACGTCGTCAAATTATCTGACTCGAGCTTAAGCGGAATATGTAAAATTTTTGACTGTCTCAGATTCTTACAAGAAGTGCACCTCTTTGATTCGAACCTAGGATTTAAATCAAATCCTAAGTTTTATGCCACCAAACCACACCCCTGGAGCATATTATTATTTCATTAAAAAAAAGAAAAAAAAAAAGAAAAAGAAGAGTATATGATGGGTGATCACTATTAGTTAAGTCTCGAAAGAGATGAGAACAAAACTTGAAGGCTGATAAAATCATATTTGCAGGCTTTGAGAACAGTATGAAGACGGTGAGAAAAGTTTTAAAGACTAATAATTACACAAGTTAATAATTCACTCACGTCATCGTAAGAAATCGAACTAAAGTCATACTTTATAGAATATGAGTATTTTGATCAAATGAATTAGCATTTATTATCCCCAGGGGACGCAACCAAACGATTTGAGTTTGATACCTTGTCTTCAAGCTCTCAGGTTCAAGTACTGGATAACACCCTTATAAGAGTTTGAGATAATATCGGTCTACCTACACATCGATGTATGATTTCCCCGATATTCTAAAAAAAAAAAAAATAGCATTTATTAACAAATGTATTATATTCTTCATTGACCTCAATTGATCAAGAGTTTGTTGTACCGATTCCAAAAAAGGAACGTGTTGTAACAATAACCGAGCAAAATTAAGCTTTCATAATCTGGAAAATTTACTTTTTTTTTTTTTTTGTGTCACAATTAAAATGCTCATAAACTCCGAAAGTGGGGAAGCTATCAAGTATCAACCGTCCAAAACCGCCCATTCTCAAAACCAACTACCGTGCCTGATATTGACCACATAAATTTGAGTTCCTGTGGTCCTAATTAAATTGTTCTTCCTTAATCAACTGGTAATGAAATTAACATATTACATATTCGAGATTCAATTTGATTTTGTTTGAAATTAAATAGAAGCTTCTTATTAAAATTCAAATTACTAAAGCCCTTCTTTATGGACTTTTCATATTTTTGTAAACTTTCGTGTGACACGCACAAAATAATTTTATAATATAGAGTAAGCCGATAAGACTTCTATCGTATCCACATTTGTTGCCACCCACATTGGTATTTGACTGCAACAATTGATAATTAATTAATTGTCTAATAATTTTATTAAGACAAAAGAAAAGGACTTAAATGAATATTAATATACATAGTCGCCCACAAACAACTATTAAGAAATAGATAAATGCCCACCCACTTGGTTGTTAATTAGTCTTCTTATTACTAATACATATATAAAAAGTCTTTATTGTATATCTGTTTTGCTATTGTTATCTATTTCTTTAATTTTCCACTACTGCATTTGTGTTATTAGAATTTTAAGTTATATCATATAAAAATAATATTTTTTTCCTTGGAAATTTAAATATGATAGCTATAAAAGGACTAAAAGAGAATTTATCCAATAAGAAATTAATTTATGTGTTTAATTTAATGAACTAAAAACATATCAATAACTCAAATTTAGGAATAATTTGTTTGATACCACGATTATATGAGTGACGTGATATCATCATCCAATCATGTGAAATTATGTGAGATATATAATTATAACTTATTTAATTATTTTAACACTTATAGCGAGATGTTATTAGATTGTTGTACTGACGGCGCGATATAATTATATAATACAATTTTTTTAAATTTAGATAATTAAATTTAGAACCATTAGCACACTTTAGAATATGCCTTTTTGTCACCTTCATTGAAACTTCCTGGTAACTTGAACCAATTCTCAGACGTTTGTTTTAATTTTTTTTTTCAGTTTGGTGGTGTATTTATATATATATATATACATACACTACATGTAAAGCAAGATTTGAAACATTTGTGAGGGGCACCATTTGAACGAAGCTTCAATTTTTTTATTAAGTCTCTTTATGTCTTTGGTGATTTGCTTTGGGCAATTATGTGTCCTCTTCACACAGCTGACTTGCAAAGAATATTCAAGCAGCTTGACAAAAATGGCGACGGCCAAGTAAGCCTAGAGGAGCTGAATTGGCTTCTTGAGAGAATTGGAGTATCTTTAAGCCTTGAAGAGCTTGAATCATTTGTGGGAAAATCAAGCCTAGACTCGAATGAATTCTTTTTCTTTTGGAAGTCCATATCAAAGCAAAATGACAATAATAATAAAGTTGATGATCATGATCATCATCATGAGGTTAAGGAGGAGGAGATCAACGGCGGGGAGATTAGTGATCTTGTTGATGCTTTCAGTGTGTTTGATTTGAATGGTGATGGGTTCATTTCATGTGAAGAGCTTCAGATTGTTTTGACAAGACTTGGATTGTGGGATGAGAAGAGTGGGAAAGATTGTAAGAGAATGATTTGTAAGTATGATTCTAATTTAGATGGGTTTCTTGATTTTGAAGAATTCCAAAATATGATGTTGTTTCATATTACTAATTAAATCTTGATTTATTTATGACAAAAATAAAAAATAAACTTATTTAAGAAAAAGTCATAAAGCTTTAATTGTATTAATTGAAAAGAAATATATTTAAACTCTCTTACATTCACTAATTATAAGCATTTACTCAGTAATTACCTTTGATACTTTATTCAATTAATTAAACATAATAAACTGGGAAAGGTTTTATTTTGAGAAATTGTCACATCCAAGTTGCAATATAGTGTGATCGACTCATATAAATTGTTTGTTTTTTTTATATATTTATTTTAATTTGCCTGTCCATCCCAAAATTGAATTAATTATTGGGTTGATTTTTACATGCCATTTGCTGAAAATTCAAAAATATCAATTGTGGAAATTAATAATTAACACAGAATTATACAAGTCTTGGGTCAGCTGAAAATTAAGTTGATAGTGAAAGTTTGATACGAATTTATATTTTGTCCGCGGAAATTGCGAAAACAAATTAGTGATTGTTGTTAATTAGTGAAATATCTAAAATGCCCAAAGACTCGTACTTGAGTTAATCTAACTCGTACGGTTTGTCATTAAAGTATTTGTACGGTGTTATTACGTACAAATATAGGTGCAAGGACGAAAATTACCTCAAATTTTGAAAGTTTAATGGTGAAAATCTTTGATAAATATTAGGGGTGGTAATTTGGATCATGATTCATTTATTCGTTCGATTCGATTCGTTTTAAAGCGAATACGGGTTTGAAAAAATGGATTCGTTTAATAAATGGGTCAATTCGATTCGATTCGTTTATTAAACGAATCAAATACGAATCTAAGCTCATGGATTCGTTTATTCGTTTATGATTCGTTTTATTATTTTCTTTACTAGTTATTAATATTTTTCAATTAAAATTCGAGAAATTATAGCTAATTATCATATAAACAAATAATATTTTCGATATTTGGTGAATTATTTTTATTAAATATATTAATTGCATATTTTATATGTATATATTTATGAAGAATTAATGTAAATTAACTATGGTAAATTATGGTATTAAATAATATCATGCTAAACGAATATTCGTATTCGATTCGTTTAATAAACGAATCGAATACGAATCCTGATATTATGATTCGTTTAATAAATGAATCGAATATAAATCCATCACATTTCGATTCGATTCGTTTAGGATTCGAAACAAATTCCATTCGTTAATTCGTTTTGCCACCCCTAATAAATATGTACCTATTTTTATGGGAAAATTATCATTTTCAACTTAATAAATGACGTAAGTATCGTTTTTCATGAAAATTTTGAATTTGTACCTCCTTTTCATTTGAAATTTTAAATATGTTCACATTTTCACTTTTATGAAGTGAAAAACATATAATTTTTCATAAATTAAATGAATATTTTGTATAAATTTCTACTTTACCATGTGAAAAAACGAATAATTTTCAAATTATATATAGAAAATAGAACAAATTTAAAATCTTCAAGATAAATAATACTTAAACTATTTATCAGATAGAAAAATGATAATTTTCTTATTTTTATTTTGGCAGCTAATGTTTACTATTATTACGTCGTGTTTGCAGATTAAAAGCTAAGTATTTTAATCTCAATCATACTCTAAAAATGGAAGAATTTTTTGATATCAAAATGATATGGGTGACAAGTATTGATGTTATTATATAACGTATATTAATTGTGTGAGATATAATTATTAATTATTTAGTTATTTTATTTTTTTAACATGATAATGAATTATTGGGTTGTTATATAAATCATGTGATATTATTATTATATAAAAGGTTTTTTTTTTCCCTAAAAAAGACAATATTTTGGAATTTGCGATACATATAAAGCTTAATAAAGATTGGAAAAGTTATAAAGCAAGTAAAAAAAAATGTCATCTTTCCCAACTAATTAATGTTACATTTTTTTATATATATATATAAATACTCGCTAAATCAATAATATTTGGACAAAAATACCTTCCATTTAAAAAAAAAACACCATTTCATGCCACTCTCAAACACTTTATTCATCTTCTTGTCCAGTCCACCCAACACGAGCTCTCGACACTCTCAACATTTTCCTTCTCAAATCTCAAACTTATATGTAGAAAGTAGTTGATTTGGGGATTAAATAGTTAGATTTTGTATAAAATCATGGCTAGAGTTAGGACATAAAATTGTTTGATAAACTGCCCACTAGAACAAAAATCTAACAAAATCATAAAATTCTCAGGGAAATTATTGAGAGTTAGGTGTTTGAATGATAATTTTAGACTAATTGGAAAGTGAATGAGATAAGAGGGAAAATTATGTGGTGTTATGGTTTGGAGGGTATTATGATACAAATTTTTTTGGCTAATATTGATAGAAAGGACTTGAACTCGACATTAAATGAATTTCATATTGATTTTTTTTAGAAATTATAATTAATAATTATTGAATCATATTTTAAATGTAATTAAATCTTAATCATGTAGTGCTATTAATAAAATTTGTGCATGTAATATGGAAAATTTATTAAATTTCACATCAACACTAAATCTAAATTATGATAAAAAAAAAAAAACATAATAATCACTAGTTGTAAAAAAATGCTACTCTTTTTCTCCTTACTTTTAATTTCTCGTATGGAAACAACAAGAAAGTGTAATATGTGATATATTCATAATGATAAAGAATCTTATGATCAGACTCATTTTCAAATTTAATACAAGATCAATTAAAGGCATCGCTTACCTAATACATGTTTCTCAATGGCATCAACAGTAGTACAAAAAGCAAACAAAAATTGGTAGCAAGTAGAGCCAAGTAAAGCATTTTTCTAATACGACTTTGAACAAGTAAACAAAATGATCGCGATTTTATAAATCTATCACACAAGTGCATATATCGCTAAAGTAATATAGTGATTGAAAGTCGGATATCATATCAATAAAGACTTAATATTTATCTTATTAATAATAAAATTAACATATTTAACTTAAACTAAACTATTGAGAAATGAAATTGATTTGATTGAATTAATTGAAAATTAAATAAAGACAAATAATAAATTTTGGGAAACAAAACCTTATATGATAAAAAAAACATAGAGTTGTAACTTCACCTAAGCATGCACACAATAAGTTCATACATTTTTCATTTATTTGAGTTGTTATGAATTATTAATCTGGAACACTAAATTATTCACAAGTCTCTTTCGATGCTCAGTGAATATATTCAGAATAAATTAATTAACTATATGTATATGTTAATTAAATTAAACCGAATTAATTAAGGTCAGGTTCTAATATTGATTACGCATGCTCTTTAGGTATATGTCTATCCTAAAGGGAAATCTACTCAACAAATAAATCACACGCTATTATTCACACGGCTAACCCAAATTCTCTCTATCTAGTTCCTAATGATTTACCAAGACTATTATATTGTTGGCATAACAATAAAACATGCATCGATCCATTACAACCCTACATTTAATGAACTCATGCTAATTTACAAAACAAGAAATCGTAAAAGATAAACTAGAGATAAAATTGAAGAAAGAACTCTCGTTTGCAGTCTTTGCCTTCAAACTCTAGCACCAATGGAAACACTCATTTTTATCTTACTCCAAGCGTTCTTCTATGCTTTTAGAGGCTCCAAAATATGTTAATTAAGAGGTTTCCCTTTAGGTTTTGGGACGAACTCATGCTTATATAGGAGGTCATGTAGGTCTTTCCTAATTGAAAATCGGATACAAGGCGAAATTGAGGCTGAAAACGCGCTTCGCAATTCACACTCATCCTTATACTCGCTTTGTGACGCGCTAAATCTTAAAGTAGCCAATTTGCAATTTGGAAAATCGTTGTTCTGGCCAATTTTTGCTTTTGCGCGTGTCTCGCACATGTTCAGTATCGGGACACATGTTTTGACTCCGAATTTTATTTTGATTTGCTATATATCTTGTCATTTTTATCTCTAAATAATTTCATTGAGTCGTGGAATTATTTTGACTTGCAAAAACGTACCAAAAATACATCAATTTGCTTATAAAGCTAGATATCACTTAGTCCCGGCCAATGTTTCGGTTCGGAACCGGAACCAAACCGGACTGTTCCGATTCCAATCGGTTCCGGAACTAGAATCGAAAAATTTCGGTTCGGTTATGGTTAACCTCTGACCGACCAGAAATTGAATCGCTGGAACCGAAAGGTTCCAAAGGTTCAACGGTTCAACCGAAACCGTACGGTTCCGGTTGGAACCGTTGCTCCCAACGGCTACTAGCCGTTGGGCTAGGGCAGAGAGCAACGACTCACTGCCCTAATGTATGAAAAAAATTAAAAATGAAAAATTACTAAATCACCCTTAATAACATTAATATAACAACTAGTTTTAGGGGCATTTTAGATATGACAAAAATTATAAAACTCTATAAATATATGTCATTTTTCATTTATTCAACACACCAATTCTCAATTCTCTCGTCTACATTTTCTCATTCTCAATTCTCTCATCTACAATCTCTTATTCTTTAAAATTTCTTTAACAAAAAAATGGCAAGCTCATCAGAGAAGACAATGTCAAATGTGTCAACCCAAGAGAGCGGACTTAGTATCGGTTCACGGAGAATAGAAGTTAAGTCTCGTTCCTACGATATTTTCAAAATTCATTTTCATTTAATCGACACTGAAAATGAAGGTACAAGAGCATTATGCAACCATTGTGGGGTTTCTTACAAATTTACTGGTCGATATGACAACAAGCACTTTGAAAGACATCATGCCGTTGAAATCAGATTTGATACAACGCAAACTCAAATGGCTAGGTACGCATCATTTAGTAGATGTACGAGTTCTTTAGATTTATTTAAATATTATGATGCTAAAAATAGAGAAGAATTTGTTAAATTAACTTGTATGACACATCTTTCCTTAAGTTTTGGTGAAAAAGTTGCTTTTACTAATTACGTTCAGAATGCTTTAAATCACGTTGCTTGTAGAATGACTAGAAATACAACAAAACATCACATTTTTAAATTATACAAAGATGATTAAATTATTTTAAATGAAACATTTAAATATATTAAAGGTCGTCTTTCTATTTATTCTGATATTTGGAGTGACTATTGACGAACACACTCATACATGGGTGTGGCTTGTCATTGGATTGATGCATCATGAAACATGCAAAAAAAATGACTTATTGCATTTAGAGTTTTTGATGAACAACATACTGCACAAAATATTTATAAAATGATGAAAGTAATTTTTGATGAATATGATTTGTTAGGTAAAATTTTAACAATTGGTTATGATAATGATCTGCAAATATTTCATCAATTAAAGATTTAACTGAAATATGTCAACCAAATTTGGGGTCAATTTTTTCATGTTCGTTGCACATGTCATATCCTTAATTTATGTGTTCAAGATGGTCTGACTAATTTAACATCTTTCATTGATCCTACTAAGAATGCACTTAATTGTATTTGGTCATATTCTCAAGTGAGGAGAGAATGAGCCAAATTTTATAAATTAAATGGTATTAAAGCGATAAAATTTTCACGAGATGTTCCAACATGTTGGAATTCAACTTATTTTATTTTATGTCAAGCTTTCCAATACAAAGATGCATTATGTAGTTTTTTTCTTAACATGTTCAATATATCACATTTTTTCCTAGTCAATGGGATATTTGTGATTTTTTATAGAAATTTTAAATTTTTTTAATGATGTTACAAATATTTTTAGCGAAGTTTATTATCCTACAACACATTTATTTCTTATTGAAAGTTTGAATATTGTTGGTACTTTATATGAGCATGTTGAAAGTTTCGAACCTAATGATATTGTTTTGCTTGAAGCTATTGTTGTTATGAAACGAAAATGATTGAATTATTTTAGAGACATTCCATTACTTTATCTTATTGTCGCGGTTTTTTATCATAGATTTAAATTAGAAGGTTTGAATAGTGTATTACAAGCTTACTATGATATTTAGAAATAATATATGAAATTGATATTAAAGCAATAATAGTTAAAATAAAATTTGATTTAATAGAATTATTTAATGATTATGTTAGAAGATATAATCGTTGATTGCTACAACGAAATAAAAAACATAGGGATAACACGATTAACAACCTGGAATTAGATAATTATTTATCTACTAATTTTGAGTTTCATACTGAAAGTTTAGTGAGTAAGAATTTTCAAATCCTTGATTGGTGGAACTGACATCAAAATATATATCTTGTATTATCAATTATTGCTAAAGAGTACCATTGCGGTTGAGCAAGCTTTCAGCATGTGAGGCAATATATTGGAAGCGAGACAGTCTTCATTACATCCAAGCACTTTAGAAGCAGCAACGTGTGTGGATGATTTGACCCGAGCTGATCTGAGGCAACATGAAGATGTCCCGATGACTTTGAAGACTTGTTCGACAATGCATCTGCAAGTGCAAGCGGAACGAGAGCTGAAAGATCAACATGAACTGATAGTGATGATTGATCAACAAGTAAATAATTATAAATTTCAATGGGAAACTATCTTAAAATTGTAATGGAACTATGTGAGTTTTTATTCCTCTCACCCCTGGAGGATACCTAGGCAACTTAAATTTTTAAAAATTTAAGTTCAAGCTCTTTAATTTAATAATTTTATTTTTAATTTTATGTTGTTAAGAATTTTATTTGTAATTTAATATAATCTAAATTCATAATTGTATGTTGTTTTGGTTCATAACCAAACCGGACCGATAACCGGATCTAATATCACTCACAAAATATTAAGATAAAAATATGAAAAATATGTATATTTTAATCACTTATGAACAAAACAATGAAAATTATCATTCATTTTTTTTTTATAATCGGTGGGGTTGATTGATTGCCATATTTAAAATGACAACCAGCAAATTAATGACGGAAAAAGTTAAATCAATCAGCTCATAAAAGAATAATTTTTTGGTAATCTCATTGTAAGAGTGACATAATATTATTAAATATAAAATATAAGAATTTTATTAAATAAAATTATCATTTATTTAATTATTTTTTACTATTTAATAAATATAACAAGATACGTGATACGACTGAGTAAAAATTTTCCACGAAAAGAATGTGACACCAGAAAAAAGACAATGGCCCATGGGCACCACAATCGCAAATAATAATCATAGAGCAAGGTCACGCTGCGAACAGCTCCATCTCTCTATATGGAGGCAATTATTAGAAGGGTCGATATAGAAGTAGAAGGTTCCAGAATTTAGACAAGACCTAAAGATCCTATCAAATGAAAAAAAAATATCTCCACGAAGATTCTTGGTAGCTTCCTCAACTCTATTACAACCACAACATTGTCTCATTTTGGTAGTTATTTTTTAGGCCACTGCCGTACAACTTAGAACAATCTTATGCAACAACTCTATATAAACCCAATTAGGGTTACAACATAGAGTCACAATAAATGTTGAAGCTGAAATTGCTTGTGTTGATTAATTGCTAATTAATATTTAGCTAGCTAGCATTGTTAATTACTCACTCACAATATGGCTCCTATTAATGCCAGTGACTTGCAGAGAATTTTCGAGAAGATGGATCGAAATGGAGATGGGTTCGTGAGCTTGGAGGAACTCAACTGGGTTCTTGAGAGAATTGGTGTACATTTGACACTTGAAGAACTTGAAACCCTAGTTGAAAAACCAAGCCTGAGCTTCAATGAATTCTTGTTCTTCTGTGACTCCATTATATCGGGTAACGTTGCTGCCGAGAAAGAAGATGAAGAAGATGAAGAAGATGATCTTTACAAAGCTTTCAATGTGTTTGATTTGGACGGCGATGGATTTATTACAAGTGAAGAGCTTCAGAGTGTGTTGGCAAGACTTGGAATGTGGGATGACGAGAGTGGCAAAGATTGCAGAAGCATGATTTATGTTTATGATACAAATTCTGATGGGGTTCTTGATTTTGAAGAATTCAAGAACATGATGCTTAGTAGCTCTGTTTCTTAATTCCTTTATTAATTAATCATTAGTTTAATTAATTTATTGAGTAGCTAGCTAGCTAATTAAGCTTGGCCTTTTCGTACTTTTTTGTAATTTGCGAAATTATGTTGATGAGGTCTTGATATTTTAGACCTGAGATTAACATAATTAGCCGAGCTTCTTCTTCTTCTTTTTCTTCTTCTTCTTATTATGTTTGTTTTGCTATGTATCCTTTTATTATTGCTTTGTTCGTTCTAATAAATAAATAATGTGTATTTATGGGTTTTATATTTTTAAGCACCATTTGGTATTAGCTTTTAAATATTTATTTTTATTTTTATTTTTTAGCAAGTAGAGCTTTTAATAGTAACCTTTTAGAAATTGAGTTTTGACTTTTAAAAATTTAAGTGTTTGGTTGCATGAGAGTTTTTATTAAAAATTATAAAATTATTTTAATAGATAAAATTTTCAAGTTGTGAGATATCATTGTGAAATAAAATAAGGGTTATATGGATAATTAACTATTAAAAAATATTTAAAATAATTATTTTATTTTAAAAAATAAAAAATTAATAATTCAAAAATCCCGAATTCGGCCTAGGCGTTACAACACTTACACACCATGCTACTACCCTTATGGTAAATCGGAATCAAAATAAGTTGTTTACTTAACTGTAGGAATCAGAATCGGAATGAAGCAGTATTACCATTGATGTGTTTACTTTGTCCAGTAATCGGAATGAATCGTTAAAAAATTACAAAAATACCCTTATTTATAATTATATATTTATTATTATTAATTTTTGATGTATTAAATTACTCAATGTTAAATTATTCTTTTATTAAAATATTATTTTATTATTAATTATTGATTAATAGTTATTATTTATTATTTAAGTATTAATTAATTAATTATTAATGTATTAAATTATTAAATATTAATATATTCTTTTATTAAATTATTATTTTATTATTTTATTAAAATAGTAAATATTATTTTTTATTAATTATTAATTAATTATTAATACATTTTATTTATTATTTATAAATTAATATTAATTAATTATCTTAGAGATAATATTGTAATTTCCCATCAATAATGGGAATGAGAATCACATGGGGTGGTGAGAATGAGATTCTCATTCCCCATTCCCAAATTTGTGAGCCCCACTCACATTCCCATTTTTAATCAATTTTATGAAATAAACAACCTTATTGGAAATGATTCTCATTCATCCATTCTACCATTAATATATTATCAGAACTTAAAACTTGGCACCCTATAAGGGGAGACGCCTCAAGAGGGCCACAAAAATGTGAAGCCTTTAGGTCCCATTCAAACTTTCTTGATTAGTTAAGGATTTTTTTTTTAAAAAAAATATTGGGGAAATCTCACATCATTTATATCAAGATTATTGGACCCTGATATAAATACATGGATAAATCGATATTATCTCATATTTTTATAAGAACATTACCCAAAATTTGAATCTTAAACTTTGAAAATAAGATCACAAACTCAAATGAATAGGTTGGGGCTCTTGGAATGCAAAGACATTTCTTTTGTCCCTTTAGCTATGCATAGAGTCAAGAGGCTCTCGGAGGAAGCGAGTGATAATATGTTGTCAATGTGACTGGTTCTAATGGGGAACTATATGTGGATGATATTTTTCAGACAAGGATATGCAATGCATTATTAATCGCGTCGCAATAATGAGATGTGTGTTGTATATTTAATTGAAGCCACCTCCTGATAATATCTTCCAAACAAAAAAAAAAGAGAATGAGAGAACAAATTAAATGTGAGGTACAGTCAATGAAATTCGATAATGACTATATATATATATATATATATTGCCAATTCCAATTTGGAAGCCGGACTTTCATTAATTACTTTTGAATGCTAGTTATGATTACAAAATTCAAAGAAAGGAAATTCAAGATTTTTTGTTTTCTAAAGTTCTTTTCAAAAAATTTAGTGTTGTTTAGTTGCATTTAAAGTGAAATTTTTCGGGATTAAAAGTTATTTTTTAATAGTTAAAAAAAAAAGAATGTAATTTTTTGTTTTTTGTTTTTTGGATTGTAACTTAAAAATTTAATTATAATATTAAAAATTAAAAAATTAATTAATATAATACAAAATATATTTTTATCTAGAAAATCGACTTGGGGCCTGGAAATTAAATTTTTACCATCGAGCCGGACCTCGGGCTTGACTGCCACCCGTAGCCTAATGATACCACACATCCAAGCCCAATCCTGATTTGAGTTGTGCATATGTAACGAGGCATCCTTTCTGAATAAGGTCGTGCAGGCCGAGCTAACACACCCCCCAAAACGGACAATAAGAATAATGAGGTTATGAATTACGTGATATTATTAGAGGTTATTGGGTTTAATGATATACATTTAAGGCAATTTTTAAATTATGAGCTAACTTTATGAGATAGCCCTTTAACTTATAAGCTTGAGTCAATCCTTATAAATTATGAGCTAATTTTTAAATTTGAGTTAGGGTTATAGGTAATCAGACTCATATGCAGGATCGATCTTGTCTGTCACTCAACTTAGTCCTCAATTTCTCGTTGTTGTACATAATTCCAGGTAGAGATATACACGGTTGTGGTTTGGAATCGTAACCGAACCGCTGACAAACCATAAACCAAACCGTTGACTCCTAAATCGAATCGCGAACCGTAACTAAACTGATCCCGACCGGTTCAGTTACTGTTGATATCATTTCCAACCGTCGGTTTGGGATGTTGGAACGGTTTGAACCGTAACGGTTACGGTTACGGTTCAAACTGTAGGTTTTGACCAACTGCCCAACAATCCTTTTTTAAATAATAATAATAATAAAACTAATAAATAATAATAATAATAAGTTAAAAATATTTATTTTGCCCATTCCAACAACTATATTTTGGGGGCATTTTAGACCACTACAAGAATTATGGCTTTTAGCGTCCAACAATTAGCGTCGAAATAATTTTCGACGCTAAAAATCACTTTTAGCGTCGTAATTAATATTCGACGCCAAATATCAAGCTTTTAGCGACGAAAATAATTTTCGACGCCAAATATTAAAGTTTTTTCGTCGAAAACAGTTATCGACGCTAAAAGAACACTTATAGCGTCGAAAAATATTCGACGCTAAATTATTTTACTATTCCAATAATTTTTGGCGCTAAATGTTATACTTTTAGCGTCAAAAATTTTATTCGACGCCAAAAACTAGACATTTAACGTCGACTAAGTAGCGTTGCTAAAGGTTTATGAAGATTCCACCGACAATCCTTTAATATTTAGCGTCAAATAACCTATTTCGACGCTAAAAAACAACAATTAGCGTCGAAATCTTTAATTCGACGCTAATTATAGATTAAAATGCAGAATGCCACCAACCCTTCTCCCACTCTGTTTTTTCTCCCATTCTCATCATTTTCATCCTCTGAAATCTCAGAATCTGTCCTCTGCAACCTCACAACTCTCCTACAATTTTTCAATAAAATTGTAATCAATTTTCCATAAGGTAAGTCTTCTTTTATATTTCTTTATTATTTTTCAATTTTTATGATTATGTTTATTATATACTTTTTGTTAGTGGTTTATGGTTCATAAATGTAGATTAAGTTAATTAATTAACTAAATAGAATTTTTCTGTAAACTATTTACTTTATCAACTAAATATATATGTATATGCTTAAATAAATAATTAATGAATTAGTAATGTTGATGAATGTAATTTGATATTTAATAAATATATTATTATATTTAGGTATTTCGCTTAAATGGATAGAAATTGGATGAGCTCGCTGGATAGATTGAGTGTTGAATATCGTAATGGAGTGTATGAGTTTATGGAAGTCGCAAAGCAACACATTGATGCAGAAGGTCGTGTTCGGTGTCCATGTGTAAATTGTTTGAATATGAAAATGAAACGGTTAGATGAAGTTCATAATCATTTATACATGCCAGGAATATCACCAACTTATCGTACGTGGATTTATCACGGTGAGCAGTATCATTCTCAGTCACAGTTTATTGATTCCGGTGAAGGGAGCAATAGTTACAATCAACCTGTAAACGATGAGATAACCGATGCTTTACATGACTTACAAAGTCCACAACTTGGTCATAGTGTCAGTGGTGACATGCCAATGTTAAGTGGAAATGATCAAAATTTATTTAGTGAACTACTTGATGAGGCAAAAAAAATTCCATTTGAATGTGCATGAATTTCGATTTTGAATTTCGTTGTGAAATTATTACACATTAAAGTGATTAACAGAGTGACCAACAAAAGTATTGATATGATGCTAGAGTTACTGGGCCAAATGTTACCGGTTGGAAGCGAATTGCCTAAGTCGTACTACGAGGAAAATAAAATGTTGCGTGATCTAGGAATGTGGTATGAATCCATTAATGCTTGTAAGTATGATTGTGTATTATTTCGTGCAGAGTATGAATCACTTGAATATTGTCCGATATGTGGTGAAAGTCGGTACAAAGTCCGTGGTACGGGGAAGAAAGTGCCTCAAAAGATATTGCGATATTTTCCTTTAACGCCCAGGCTGCAGAGATTGTTCATGTCACGACATACAGCGACTGACATGATGTGGCATCATGAAAATATGATCGGTGCAGAGGGCATACTTAGACATCCTGCGGATGGAACCGAGTGGAATGAATTTGATGACATGTACCCCCGTTTCGCTGAGGACCCTCGTAATGTCAGGTTAGGTCTTGCCTCTGATGGTTTTAACCCATTTGGGAATATGTACAACTCTTATAGCATATGACCCGTTATTGTTATTCCATATAACTTACCTCAATGGAAATGTATGAAGGATCCGTTCATGTTTATGTCATTGCTTATCCCTGGTCCACGTTCCCCTGGTAAAGATATGAATATTTAATTGAGACCATTGATCGAGGAGTTACAAACATTATGGAATGTGGGTGTGCATACCTATGATGCAGCTTCCGAGCAGTATTTTCATATGCATGCCACATTATTATGGACCATTAATGATTTTCCAGCTTCTGGTTCATTATTTGGATGGAGCACTAAGGGATACATGGCATGTCCAATTTTTGCGGGTCAAACACCTTCGCAACGATTACGGAATAAAATAGGATACACAGGGCACAAGAGATTTCTTGAGTTGAGTCATCCTTGGCGGATGAGTAAATTATTTAACGGTCAACATGAACCTCAGAGTATGCCCAGTCCATTGTCTGGATTCGACATACTTTGCCAACATCAACATCTCAGAGACATCACACCAGGTAAACATCCTAATAATAGAGATAAAAATCGAAAACGCTTACCTGAAGAGTTGAATTGGACATGAAAAAGTATTTTCTTTGAGTTAGAATATTGGGGGACTATGAGTTTGCGACATAATTTGGATGTAATGCATATAGAAAAAAACATTTGTGAGAGTTTAGTGAGCACACTATTCAATATTCCGGGTAAGACAAAAGACACTGTAAATGCTAGATTGGACCTACAAGATCTTAGAATTCACAGTGAATTGCATTTACAAGTCACTTCTCGAGGTCTTATTAAGCCACCTGCTAGTTATGTGCTCACTCAATCGGAGAGAAAATCATTCTATGATTGGCTGAAAATGGTTAAATTCCCTGATGATTATGCATCGAATATTGAACGTTGGGTCAGAGATGATACAATAACGGGATTAAAGAGCCACGATTGTCATGTGCTTCTTGAGATTCTCCTTCATGTTGGCATTCGACCTATCTCCCCCCGAATCTGTCTGCGTCCCCCGAATGTATGCGATTTCGACTTGATTATTGGCTTATTTAAACAATTATGTCAGAGGACATTAACCACAACTGTTATTGACGAACTTGAGCGAGGAATCGTGATAATCCTATGCAAGCTGGAGCGAATTTTGCCACCCACTTTTTTTGATGTGATGGTACATCTGGCCGTGCATTTACCGCTGAAGTTAGAAAGTGAGGTCCTGTCCATTACAGATGGATGTATCCCATTGAGAGGTACTATATATATTACATTCTTAAATTTTTACTGTGCATTGAATTTAGTATTAATGCAAACTTGTTGTCATATCTGCAGGGCTTTGGGAGATTACAAAAACATATGTGAAAAACAAGGCGCGCCCTAAAGGGTCAATAGCTGAAGCTGTTGTAATAAGTGAAGCAATAACATTTTGTTCGATGTACATACAGAATCGAAACTCATTTTAATCGTCGGCCACGAAACTATGATGGAGATGCAAGTAATTCACAAGATATCACAGTGTTCCGTCAAAATTACAGACCATTTGGAGCAGTAGGTGTCAAATTACTAACCTTTCAGGAAGTTCAACGTGCGCATTGGTTTATATGAGTAATTGTGATGAAGTGCAACCGTATTTAACGTAAATTTTTCTGGTGCATAACCATAGTATTTTGCTATACATTAACCTAACTCATTTTTTGTAGGCAACATCTAACAATGCTACAATGTGGTGGTGACCATAACGTTGATGAAACACACACAAAAGAATTTCCTAAATGGTTTGAGACAACTGTAAGGCCTAACATTTTATATTTATTTTTATATCCTAACATTAAATATTTCAGTTTGTTTTATTAACACATCTATTTCTCTCATTGTTAGATTACCAGCCAAGTGCAAAATGGTCAATTGGACTCGTCATCCTCATTGGTTTCTTTGGCTTATGGGCCTCAAAAGCAGGCTTATGAATACAATGGATGCATTGTCAACGGAGTTAGATTTCATACCGAACAGCGAGATGTTACTCATGTGACTCAGAATTATGGAATTGTAGTCCAAGGAGAACACGACTAAGATCTTATTGACTTCTACGGAGTGTTGCAATCGGTCATGAGTTGATATACCGACCCAAACGAATATTGTGCTATTTGAATGTAAGTGGTTTGACATAAATGCCAGAAAGAGGAGAATTCAAGTTAGTAATCATCTAACATCAATTAATGTTCAACGTTTTTGGTACAAGAATGATCCATACATTTTTTACCCAAGCACGTTCAGTGATATATATATATGATCCAAAGTTAGGAACTGAATGGATGGTGGTAGAAACGTTACAACATAGGGGGATTTGGGACACGCAGGAGAAAGATAGAGTTGACATATCAGATGAAACACAAGAAGTCTCCGGTAACTTCGAAGTTTCTGAACAGATATTTTATGGACCAACTGTCACCGTTCCTAAAATATCACATTAACACGAGATAGTACAGACGTTGAGATAATTCCTCATTCTGATTAGTGTGGAAGTAGCAAGTGAAGAAGAATTTGACACTGAAGATGACTTCGATTCCAGTCACGAATCCTCAAATCCCGAAGATAAAGTGATTAAAGAAGTAAATGTATGATGTGATTGATGAATAATTTTTATTATTATAATGTATGGTTCTTATTTTGAATTATTATTTAAATATGGTTGAAAGATTGATGAATAATGTATGGTTCTTATTTTGAATTATTATAATTTATTATTATTTTTAATGGTAGTAATTTAGCGTCGAAAAAGAAAATCGACGCTAGATTGTATACATTTAGCGTCGATTATTATTTGGACGCTAAATCATAAATATTTACCGTCGAAATAGAAAAGTCGACGCTAAATTTACACAATTTAGCGTCGAAATAATATTCGACGTTAAATGATAGACATTTAGCGTCTGTTTTAGCGTCGAATACTAGTATCGACGCTACATGGTAAACATTTAGCGTTGATATTATATATTTCTACGCTAAATAAAAAAGTTAAATTTCCCGAAAAGTTAACCCTGATTTTTTAATAAGCCGCCAAATTTTTAGCGTCGAATTGTTCGACGCTAAAAGCTCATAAGTTCGACGCTAAATGTCCTTTAAAATCCCTAAAAACAATGTCTTCTTCTTTCTCGGCTCAGACGGAAAAAAAAGGAACCCTCTCATTGTCTTCTTCTTCTTCTTCTTCCTCGGCTCCAACCACTCTCTTATTCAGAAAATTCATCCACTTTACAGGTATTGGATTATCATGGTAACTATTGATTCTCAATTTTGTCATTTTTTCTCATTTTTTCCCATCCTTCTTGGTAACTATTGATTCTCAATTTTGTTTCCTAATTAAGTATTTGATTATATGCTTACAATATACATAATTAATTATGTTGTTTCTGATGCATACACCATGTGAAATTATCAGTACTCTTGTTTCGGCTCAGACGAAAAAATAAAAAAATTTTGCCCAGCTGTTGTTCTGGGTGGTGGCAGAGGGAAGTATGTGTTCTGGGTTTGAAGCTTATTGAATAAATGAGGGTTAAGGGTTATGGGTTTGAAGCTTATTGAATCGGTGAGAGTTAGTTTTGTGGGGTCTGTGTGTTTGAATTGGTCGGTTGGAAGAGGCTGTTGATTGTTTGTTGAGTGAGAGAGAGCCAAATGAAAACGAAAGGTGAGAGTGTGAGAGGAGAGAGCAGTCTTAGGGTTTGTGTTTTTGTGTCTCGAATGAGAGGGGAGGCTTCCGAGTCTTGTGATACAATAACGAGTTTATTTGTTTATTGCCGAATGATTGTAATCAAAATGAGAGAGCGTGTGAGTGTCGTGAGGGACTAGAAGAGCTTAAGGGTTTGGAATTGCATGACCTATTGTAGTTTTGTCTATATGCTTAATTAGAATTAGAATGTATATCTTAATCACATTATCATGCCGTGTAGTTTTGTCTATTTACATTAGGATTATATAATATAATAGATACTATTGCTACAAACTATGATGGACAATGAAATGCCAGAACAGACCAGAACAGCAGATAGCTTGTGGTGAATTTGGCGTTGTTTGCTTTGGCTATGTGAGTGAGAGCTTTGGAATGTGTTTGGTTTGTTTTAGTTTAGTTTAGTTTGGTTTGGTTTTAATATAATGTTCATACATATACTATACAATGCATGTGTTTGGTTTGTTCTATTACATTCAAAATACATGAAACTTGTTGTGTTTTTGCAGATGGCACCGGCAATCGCAGACGGGCTAATGCGACTCCATCTACATCAGCAAGAACAACTGGCCCTAGTGGAGTCTCTGCTAGCACAAGTGAGTCCAGTACAGCGAAGGGTCGAGGACGCACCCGTGGCCTGGGGTTGTCTAAGTACGTTAAGGCTCACGGCCGTATCCGGATTGAGATATCAGATGATGGACACAGTCAAGTCGGACAACATAATTCACAGCGTTTAATATAGCCATAGGAGCTGTAGCTCGATATGAAGCTCTCCAAAACTACGTTTCTTGGAGAAAGATACCGTGAGAGAAGAAAATCAACCAGCTATTTTATTCGCTACTTGTAAGTTTTCGATATTGTTTGTTAGTTAACATTTTTATTTATACTTATTTGTACTCGGTTGCTATTCATGTAGGAGTGGTTCGACTTCGATCTGACCAAAGTGAATGTCCAACAATATATTGACTACCACATGGGGAAAAGTTATAAAGATTATGGGAAAAAAGTCCTGAAACCAATATTCGACGAACATGGACCTTCAGATGCTCCACAACACAAGCCTGATTTTATAGAGGAGCAAGACTGGACATTATTATGTGAGCTTTGGTCTACCAAAAAACACGAGGTAAATTTTGAAATAAACGGAAATTTATAATTGTCTTTGTTTTCGGTACTTACATTGTTGGTAAATACATGATAATGTCACGCAAATGCGAAAAATCGAAGTCACTTGCGTTTTAACCACCATGGAGGTTCGAAACCATTTATCCAACATCGTGCCGAACATTCTGAGGTAAATATATCATAACGTAAAATTAACAGTTCATTGGTTTTACTAATGTGGAATAATATTGAATTTATTTTCTGTTTATAACAGAGTAGCACATGTGAGGTGCAATCATTTCCATATTTTTTCCGTGTGACGCATTACAATGAGAGAAACAAATGGATAAATGAAGAAGTCGAACGCTGCTATGTAAGTTTCAGTTTTTAAAATAAAATAATTAATATTATATATATTAATTTTTTTCTCAAATTCTAATATTAACTTATTTTTTGAACAAAACGAAATGATGGAACTCCAACATCAAACTCAGGAGACAGGGTCTGACCCGATACCAGATGAGCAGTTGTCGCAATTGGTTTTCAAGAATCAGACAATTTACAACGTTGGCCTTAGCACTCGTAAGAAGCCGACGTCATCTGCACGCAGTACTGTTAATTCGGAAAATTCCTCTCTTCGAGACGAGTTAGCCACCACCCGAGACGAGCTGAAGCAGACTAATGACGAGCTACAACAGGTCAAGCTGGACCACGAGAAGAAGATGGAGCAGCTCGAACAGCAAATGATGACTTTCCGTCAGATGTTGGAGGCCTCAATCAGTCAGGGTGCATCGGGCTCGAGCGTCCCCCAATCACAGCAGCAATAAATTTTATATTTGGTTTTGTATAAACATTTTGAACAAATAGTTTTAATATAATATGTTTTTTTTTAAAAAAAAAATTGAATATAATAATTATTATAATATTTCGTAATTCTGTTATTAATCAGAAATTTTTTTCAATTAAATTAATTATTTTAGAATAAAAAGAAGTAAATTAATAATTTTTTAACTATTAGCGTCGAAACAGTCGACGCCAAAAGCAATCTTTTGGAGTCGAATATTTCGACGCTAATAGTAACAAGAAAATCGCCGCAGTAAGTATACATATATTACTTTTTTAATAAATCTAGCGTCGACATATTTCGACGCTAAAAGTCAAACTTTTAGCGTCGAATTATTTCATCGCCAAATATAATCTATAACGTCAGAAAATTTAATTTAGCGTCGAAATAAATTGAACACCAAATACAATATTTACCGTCGCAATTATTTATTTCGACGCTAAAAGTTATTCTCATCGACATTTCGGCGTCCACTTTTTGCGTCTGATTATTTCGACGCTAATAATATTTTGCGTCGAAAATATGGCTTTTGGCGTCGATTTATTTCGAAGCTAAAGGGTAAACACTATAAATAATCCTTTAATTCATTTTCCAAAATCACAAATTATTTATTCACTTCAATCTCTCAATTTCTCAAATCTCATAAATTCAATCAATTTTTTCTTTTATTATCTCAAAATATTTTTTGATTGAATCTTTCATTATAATGACAAGCTCATCACACAACAATAACATTCATGAGGCTGGGGATACCACTCAACATAATACCGGCAAAACTTCACGTATTCTAGTGAGAAATCGAGGTTTTGAAATGTTGACAAATATTTTACACTGGTGAGAAGAATGATATTTGTAATTACTGTGGAAAAAATATACAAACACACCGGTGGGTATGGAACTATGACGGGTCATATGAGGAGTACTCATACTGAGTTTATGATTGATACAACACAAATACAAATGACAAGTTTTTCCACTTCCGGTACATGTTCTTATTCTTATACTAAATTATTTAAATATAATAAATCTCAATGGAATATTTAGCTTTTACTTTTGGTGAAAAACATATTTTAATGATTTAATACATGCAAATTTGATGATGTTTTTTATGATCGTAACAATATTTTTGACGATATCCTTCAAATACAATTAAAAAATATGTTGCATCAATGAGGACAAAATGACTTAATTATTAGAGAGACATATCATTACTTTATCTTGTTACTTTTGTTTTGGATCCAAGATTTAAAATAGAAGATTTGGAAAATATTTTACAAGATTATCATGCTTTATTATGTGAAAAAATGTGATTGTTTCTTCAATTATCGAGAATGTTAGGATAATTTTATATTATTTATTCAATGATTATATTAGTAGATATAATATTCAAATAACTGATACTACATAATTCATGAATGGATCTACTGGACAATCTAAGCTTCTTGCTGGTAGAAGTTGGTTAATGCAGCGAAATAAAAAATCAATGTCCACCAATACCACCATATCTACAAATTCAGAAATTAATGCATATCAAACGATAAATTTTAAGTTTCCCCAAAGTGGTTTTGTAGGTGAGAAATTTCTTATCCTTGGTAAAAACATCAAGGATTATTTCTAGTTCTAACCGTGATTGCAAGGGATGTATTATCGGCATCAGTCTCGACTGTATATGTAGAGTATACATTTAATATGGGCGACGATATTTTTGATGACAGAATATCAAGGTTGAAACTAGAGACATTAGAAGCTCAACGTAGCTTGACGATTGGTGTATGGCAAAATGTCGTGAACAAGAAAATAAGCCGGAAACTTTTGAAGATTTGTGTGATAACATGGACATAACTAATACCGAAGACTCAAGAACCGGACCACCTTCCTCAGATAAGGATGAATAAAATATAAATGTGGTACGTGATCTTTGATTCATGTACGCTGCAAGAGGATGCGTAGGCAACTTAATTAAGTGCAAGTTTTTTTTTTTCAAAATAATAAATAAATTATCAATGTATACTTTTAGTCTTACTGTTTAGTAAATCTTTAATTTTTTATTATTTTATAATAATTTAAATTAGTTTATTTTAAAAAAAGTATGGTTTCAAATCTTAAACCGAACCGAACTGTACGGTTCAACCAATTTAAGGTTACGATTGTCGGTTCGATTTTGGCTGAAACCGCAACCAAACCGTTAGTCTACGATTCGGTTACGATTCGGCTATGGTTAACCGTAATCGAACCATGTGCAACCTTATTTCCAGGAAGTGAAACAAGGTATCCCAATAGGGCAGAAGAGAACTTGAATTGGATTTTTAAAGGTTGGCACTTGGTAACATTTCGGGCTTCTATAAATATATAGACATTAATATTGTGATTATGCATTATGTGTTGATGCAGTCTCTTTAATATTTATAGATGATTCCTAAAATTGCATTTGGCAATTTCACCAGAGTCGTCTTAGATGGGAAAATGAGCAAAATTCTTCTCATATTTGCTGAATTCAAGCGAAATTTCTATTTTATTTTAAAATAAAGCAAAATCCTTTTCTTACTTAAGAATCATAAATTTTTATATAAAAAATTATGAATCCCAAAGGATTTTACTATTTTTCCATCATATATGTTGATTTTGGGATGACAAATTTCACCAACTAAATCACCTAGCACTACATATTTAAGAATAACAATGTGATATGTTATTTTGAATACCCGATATTATCAAACAGAAAAAACTATATGATATCCAAAGTTTTTAATGGATAGTAGTTATGTTTCGCTTTGAAAATTAGGTAACTCAAATTGATTTCAGGCAATTATGATTTTTAATATTTCAGATATTGTACATACGATATCCTACAAAAAATAAATATAATAACATTAATAATAATATAATAAAAATTAAAAATTAAAAATTAAATAGTTAATGTATTAATTTTTCGGAAATTGGATACGTTAGATATCTGAATTTCCAGTTAATTTCAAATACATATGTGGATTGCAAATTTTTTTCTCTTATAAATAGATATTAGATTATTAAATTTCGGTTTTGATAAAATTTTGAATATATAAAAAGTGATTAGATATCCAACCACTTTCTGTTGGGGCGGATGTGTAACCCCTAGGGTCGGATCGATATCTCGCGCAGCGAAAGTGGGTATAACCCATAGATATCTAACATGGGTGTATTTTAAAAATATTTTATGGAAAACTACATTTCGTTACGAGTCCGTAGGAAAAATAGGGACCAAATCAGAGTCCGATAACTGCGGAACGGAGAAAATGAAGTTTTAACGCTCATGAGCATCAGCTCTCGGTGCGTCGCGACACTCAGGATTGAGAGTCGTGACTCCCAATCTGCAAGAGCCCGGAGTCGCGATACCCAAGAGTTAGCGTCGCGACGTCCGCAGCTCTGAAAGTTGAGTGTCGCAACGCCAAAAATCAGAGCTGCGACGCCGTTCTGTGTAAAATATTGGCAGTGAGCAAATTTGCCTTCAAATCAATTCTAAACACTTTCAATTTTCTCAAAATACTTCAATTCACCTAAAATCCAATTTTAGCATCAAAACCATCATCAATATATATATATATATATATATATATATATATATATATATATATATATATATATATATATATATATATATATGCATTTGTTTGAATCAAAACACACAGCAAAATAAAATTTCACAATGAAATGACTCATGAATAATTATAGGTCACTCAAAGGTGGTTAAGTGATTCTAGAATGGTAGCCATAGTTCTAAGCTTTAATTTAGAGTTCCAAACCCTTATTAATTGTTTCATGTCCAACATGAACATCTTTGACCTAATTTACAAGCATATTGTGTTTATACTTCCAAATCATCCTAATACAATTTATTAGCCTTATTTCAACTCTAAGCTATGTAATCATGAACCAATACATAATTCATTACTATATTTCTCACTAATGAAGAACATAACTTAAGAGAAATTCAAACTTACCTAGTAAGCTTGATGCAAAGATCCAATCTCATTCTATTTGTTGAAATGGTTGGATAACACTTCCAAATTTGCCTTCAAATGAATTCTAAACACTTCCAATTTTCTCCAAATACTTCAATACACCTCAAATCCAATTTTAGCATCAAAACCATCATCAACACATGTTATACAACAAACATACATGTATTCTAAATATATATATGCATTTGTTTGAATCAAAATACAAACCAAAATAAAATCCCACAATGAAATGACGCATGAATAATTCTAGGTCACTCAAAGGTAGTCAAGTGATTCTAGAATGGTAGTCATAGCTCTAAGCTTTAATTTAGAGTTACAAACTCTTATTAATTGTTCCACGTCCAACATGAACATATTTGACCTAATTTAGAAGCATATTATTTTTATACTTCCAAAGCATCATAATGTAATTTATTAGCCTTATTTCAACTCTAAGCTATGTAATCATGCATCCAATACATAATTCATCACTATATGTCTCACTAATGAAGAACATAGCTTAAGAGAAGTTCAAACTTACCTAGTAAGCTTGATGCAAAGATCCAATCTCATTCTCTTTGTTGAAATGACTCATGAATAATTATAGGTCACTCAAAGGTGGTCAAGTGATTCTAGAATGGTAACGATAGCTCTAAGCTTTAATTTAGAGTTCCAAACTCTTATTAATTGTTCCATGTCCAACATGAACATCTTTGACCTAATTTACAAGCATATTGTGTTTATACTTCCAAAGCATCATAATATAATTTATTAGCCTTATTTCAACTCTAAGCTATGTAATCATGAACCAATACATAATTCATCATTATATGTCTCACTAATGAAGAACATAACTTAAGAGAAGTTCAAACTTACCTAATAAGCTTGATGCAAAGATCCATCTCATTCTATTTGTTGAAATGGTTGGATAACACTTCCAAATTTGCCTTCAAATGAATTCTAAACACTTCCAATTTTCTCCAAATACTTCAATACACCTCAAATCCAATTTTAGCATCAAAACCATCATCAACACATGTTATACAACAAACATACATGTATTCTAAATATATATATGCATTTGTTTGAATCAAAATACAAACCAAAATAAAATCCCACATGAAATGACACATGAATAATTCTAGGTCACTCAAATGTAGTCAAGTGATTCTAGAATGGTAGTCATAGCTCTAAGCTTTAATTTAGAGTCCAAACTCTTATTAATTGTTCCATGTCCAACATGAACATATTTGACCTAATTTAGAAGCATATTATTTTTATACTTCCAAAGCATCATAATGCAATTTATTAGCCTTATTTCAACTCTAAGCTATGTAATCATGCATCCAATACATAATTCATCACTATATGTCTCACTAATGAAGAACATAGCTTAAGAGAAGTTCAAACTTACCTAGTAAGCTTGATGCAAAGATCCAATCTCATTCTCTTTGTTGAAATGGGTGGATAACACTTCCAAATTTACCTTCAAATCAATTCTAAACACTTCCAATTTAGTCCAAATACTTCAGTACACCTAAAATCCAATTTTAGCATCAAAACCATCATCAACACATGTTATACAACAAACATATGCATTTGTTTGAATCAAAACACAAATGAAAATAAAATCCCACAATGAAATGACTCATGAATAGTTATAGGTCACTCAAAGGTGGTCAAGTGATTCTAGAATGGTAGCTATAACTCTAAGCTTTAATTTAGAGTTCCAAACTCTTATTAATTGTTCCATGTCCAACATGAACATCTTTGACCTAATTTACAATTAAGCATATTGTGTTTATACTTCCAAAGCATCATAATATAATTTATTAGCCTTAATGATATGATCCAGGATACCCTCCAGAGGGTATCGACGATAGAGTTTAATTGGGCTTATTGTGGGTTAATTTGTATTCAATCTTCAAGTCCAAGACAACTTTCAAACCTAAAGAACCGGATTGAAATAGATGAGAATGACGCAAGCCTAATATAGAAGCAGTTTTGACGAATCAAGCCGAATCACGTCCGACACCAAAAATTCGGCTAAGACAAGACTTAATGGGCTTGAGACACATAATTTGGGCCTTGTTACATGAAGGCCAAGAAATTTAGGAGCTTTTGGTGAAAGGAGACAACTTTAGACATTTTGGGAAAAGTTTTCCACATTTGTTGACTTATTAGACATCTTTGTTGGATTTTTGTGATTTTGTTGTTTTTCCTTTATTGACTTTTTTTGGCAAAGTTTTTGATTAAGTTTCTATTACTTTTGACTTTCTTGGAAAGTTGTCTAGGTTGTTAAATGACCATTAAGGGCATAGCTTTTAATTAGCCATAAGTTAGCAATTTAGGGTGTTTTGGTCTTTTTCACTATTAGGGTTTCTTTTATTGTACCATATATTGTAACATTTATTTCTTAATGAAAAAGAATCATCAATTTCGAAATTAGCTTCATCTTGAAAGCTTGGCTTTGTCCAAAAATTACTTAAGGGAGAGATTCCCCTTATTTCATGAAATCGACTTATCTAAGGCGTGACAACCTTAGTGGCGTCTCCGTGCTAGCAGAACACTTCAAGGAATCATCTTAAGGGTTCTCAAATACAAGTTCTTTGTGGGTCTTCTTTGTGGCCTTGTAAGGGTTTTGTTCCTACAAAATCAAATTCGCGGTGCTTGGGGTTCTATCCGTTGTGAGGGGTTTGCTTGGCCTTAAACATCCAAGTGAGTTCCGCGTCATTTGGTATCAAAGCTTAGGGTTTCAAGCTCTGATTTTTTATATCTTTACTTTGTGTTTTTGATTTAGTCTTTATATTGTTTTGATATGGAAAAAGAATTTGAGACCATGGATAGAAATTTTCAAAATAATTTGGTCTTCGTCTTTCGTACGAGATGTCGTATCAACTTTAGAGCGTGTAGTATGATCATCAATATAAAAGATCATACTAATTTTGCTAGTACTATACTAGTGGAAAAGTTGGGATTACCATTGATACCTATGGATAGACCTTACATTTGGATGAGTGAATTTGGCGAGGTTGAGATTAGTCATAGAGTTGTGGTTAGTTTTGCTATTGGGGAAAAATATATTGATGAGGTAGTGTGTGACATAGTTCCTATGAGTACTACACATATATCATTGGGCAAGCCTTGATATAAATTTAACAAAGTGATTTATGATATGGACAAGAATATGTATAAGGTCAAATATGGTGAGAAAGTTATTACTATCATTCCTTTAACACCACAACAAGCATATGATGATGTGTTGTATTTTCAAAGAAGTACGAGTAGTGAGAGGCATGGTAATGTCGATAAAGTACATTATATGGAGCCATCAGAAAATGACATGGGTAATGAGATTGTTGAAGAATTTGTTGTAAATTAGAGTGTACGACAACAAGTTGGGGTAGTGGCCGAGAGTTTTATTGCAAGAGAGATCATTAGCGAGGCTAAAATGAGTGAGAATGATTGTGAGGCCATGAGCATTGAGGGAGTAAACACTTGTGAGACCGAGAGTTATGAATATGTTGTTGTGAGTGACATTGTGAGTGGAAATGCTTGTGAGACCGTGAACATTGAGGGAGTAAACACTTGTGAGGCAGTGTGCTTTGAGGTTGAAAAACATAGTGAAGCTGAGCATTTGTGTGAGGTCTTTACAAGTAAGGTTGAGATAGTGGCCATGGGTGATGATGAAGCGATGCGAACGAGTGAAAATAAAGTGGATGTGGTAGTGAAGTTTTTACCTAACACATTCTCTACTATTTAGGTTTATTCATTGCAGGTGCAAGTGGTCAACTATGATTCATTTATACTCCAAGATCATCATTCAATGGATTTTGTCATAACTATCTATGATCCAGGTTCAGATTCGAGGACGAATCCATTCAAAAGAGAGAGAATGATATGATCCAGGATACCTCCAGAGGGTATCGACGACAGAGTTTAATTGGGCTTATTGTGGGTTAATTTATATTCAATCTTCAAGTTCAAGACAACTTTCAAACCTAAAGAACCGGATTGAAATAGATGAGAATGACGCAAGCCCAATATAGAAGCAGTTTTGACGAATCAAGTCCGACACAAAAAATTCGGCCAAGACAATACTTAATGGGCTTGAGATACATAATTTGGGCATTGTTACATGAAGGCCACGAAATTTAGGAGCTTTTGGTGCAAAGAGACAACTTTAGACATTTTGGGAAAAGTTTTCCACATTTGTTGACTTATTAGACATCTTTGTTGGATTTTTGTGATTTTGTTGTTTTTCCTTTATTGACTTTTTTTGGCAAAGTTTTTGATTAAGTTTCTATTACTTTTGACTTTCTTGGAAAGTTGTCTAGGTTGTTAAATGACCATCAAGGGCATAGCTTTTAATTAGCCATAAGTTACCAATTTAGGGTGTTTTGGTCCTTTTCACTATTAGAGTTTCTTTTTTTGTACCATATATTGTAATTTTTTCTTAATGAAAAAGAATCATCAATTTCGAAATTAGCTTCATCTTGAAAGCTTGGCTTTGTCCAAAAATTACTTAAGGGAGAGATTCCCTTATTTCATGAAATCGACTTATCTAAGGCGCGTCAATCTTATTGGCGTCTCCGTGCTAGCAGAACACTTCAAGGAATCATTTTAAGGGTTCTTAAAGACAAGTTCTTTGTGGGTCTTCTTTGTGGCCTTGTAAGGGTTTTGTTCTTACAAAATCAAATTCGCGGTGCTTGGGGTTCTATCCGTTGCGAGGGGTTTGCTTGACCTTAAACATCCAAGTGAGTTCCGCGTCATTTGGTATCAGAGCTTAGGATTCCAAGGTCTGATTTTTTATATCTTTACTTTGTGTTTTTGATTTAGTATTTATTGTGTTTTGAGATGGAAAAAGAATTTGAGACCATGGATAGAAATTTTCAAAATAATTTGGTCTTCGTCTTTCGTACGAGATGTCGTATCAACTCTAGAGCGTGTAGTATGATCATCAGTATAAAAGATCCTACTAATTTTGCTAGTACTACACTAGTGGAAAAGTTGGGATTACCATTGATACCTATGGATAGACCTTACATTTGGATGAGTGAATTTGGCGAGGTTGAGATTAGTCATAGAGTTGTGGTTAGTTTTACTATTGGGGAAAATATATTGATGAGGTTGTGTGTGACGTAGTTCCTATGAGTACTACACATATATCATTGGGCAAGCCTTGATATAAATTTAACAAAGTGGTTTATGATATGGACAAGAATATGTATAAGGCCAAATATGGTGAGAAAGTTATTACTATCATTCCTTTAACACCACAACAGGCATATGATGATGTGTTGTATTTTCAAAGAAGTACGAGTAGTGAGAGACATGGTAATGTCGATAAAGTACATTATATGGAGCCATCAGAAAATGACATGGGTAATGAGATTGTTGAAGAATTTTTTGTAAATGACAGTGTACGACAACAAGTTGGGGTAGTGGCCGAGAGTTTTATTGAAAGAGAGATCATTAGCGAGGCTAAAATGAGTGAGAATGCTTGTGAGGCCATTAGCATTGAGGGAGTAAACACTTGTGAGACCGAGAGTTATGAATGTGTTGTTGTGAGTGACATTGTGAGTGGAAATGCTTGTGAGACCGTGAGCATTGAGGGAGTAAACACTTGTGAGGCAGTGTGCTTTGAGGTTGAAAAACATAGTAAAGCTGAGCATTTGTGTGAGGTCTTTACAAGTAAGGTTGAGATAGTGGCCATGGTTGATGATGAAGCGATTCGAGCGAGTGAAAATGAAGTGGATGTGGTAGTGAATTTTTTACCTAACACATTCTCTACTATTTATGTTTATTCATTGCAGGTGCAAGTGGTCAACTATGATTCATTTATACTCCAATATCATCATTCAATGGATTTTGTCATAACTATCTATGATCCAGGTTCAGATTCGAGGACGAATCCATTTCAAGAGAGGGAGAATGATATGATCCAGGATACCCTCCAGAGGGTATCGACGACAGAGTTTAATTGGGCTTATTGTGGGTTAATTTATATTCAATCTTCAAGTCCAAGACAACTTTCAAACCTAAAGAACCGGATTGAAATAGATGAGAATGACGCAAGCCCAATATAGAAGCAGTTTTGACGAATCAAGCCGAATCAAGTGTAGGAGTTTTTAGGGGGTGAATCCGGTAACGCAGCGGAAGCGGTGAAAATCCAATTTTCAGATTTCAAAACTTTTTCTCGGATTAATTAAATAAACATATTTATTTAAAATTCCAATAATCAAATTATGAAAATAAATTCAATAAAACAATTTTAAGTGAATTTACCGAAATGCCATTGCTTTGGTATTTTGTCCGTTTTAGTCCGAAATTGATCCAATCAATTTTGAATGATTCTAAATCATTTCTAAGATGAAATTATGATGTTCATAACATCAAAACACCAAAAGCACCAAAATCCCCAAATTATTTTGTCAAAGCCGAGAGCCCCCTCCAAGGAGCACATTTGTGCACTTTGTCATTTCATGTCTCAAAACACATCTAAATGTAATCCAATGAACATGAAACTTTATATGCATCATATACACACACAAATACACAACATATATGAAAATCCCCAAATTTGGAATTGGTCATGAACCCTAATTTTTCAATTTCCACAAATTTGACAAATTAGACCAAATACATTAAATCAATTACTTCAATCATCATTCTTCCATCCAATCCAAGTCTCAACACAATGAAACAACTCAAGATCAAATCTAGGTCATTTAAGAGCGGGTCAATAACTCTAGATTAGCAACATGGTTTCAAAAACCTCAAAAGAAAGTTTACAACTACAATAGTCACAACCTTCCTTCACCATACATGCTCAACACTTCTATCAAACTTCCATCAAACAAAACACAAAGAAATAAAGAAAGAAATCATCTAAGAACATCACATGTTGAAGCCTAGAACCTAAGGAACAATTCCTCTCTAATAGCAAGTTTGAAAAACTTACTAAATTCCAAACTATCTTTGATATGTCTTTCTTTTCTCAAGCTTTCCTTAGTTTTTTCTCAATGGAGTTTATTTGGTAAAGTGTATTAGGTTAAGTGTAAAGTGAAATGAAAATCAATATATACATGTTACAATAAGGCCTTGGCCGAATTTCACATATACCAAATATAAGACATGTAATTTCATTTTCATTTCAAGCTAATTTGGTCAACTTGCATAAATATCTTAATAACAACTTTATTAGATATTTATTTAAGTCAACAAAAGCAACTAACATCATTTACTTTAAATATCCTAACATAAGATATTTATATTTTAATTAATTTAATCATTTAACAATTAATTAATTAATTATTAATCAAATACAAATATATTAAATATATGTATAATATTTACATTAAATATTAAAAACATATATTCATTTAGGATAAAAGTCAAATAACTCATATTTGACTATTAATTAATGTGTATTTAAATTAATCAAGTATTAAATGTAAATACACAATAATTAGGCAATGACTATCTAGTCATTTTAGCACGTATCTTGCGTTTAACCTTTAAACGACTTTATAAATAATCAATATTATTTATTAATGTTGCTCTAGTGCTCTACGAGTATGTTTCATTATTGAGACTCTCTAGATTCAGGTATATCCGTCACGAAATCAAATTTCGTGTCCATAATCTATCCACCCGTAGATTATGACGATCACAGATAATCTCGCTGAACCATACAGGTCGAGGTCATGGAAAATGTATAATTCCTCTGTCACAGGTATCTGGATAAATCCCAGAGATATAGATGTAAACGTCAAATCTCTATCGGGATTATCCAGTCGACTATTCTATTAGCAATCTCAAAAGAATGTTTAGAACTAGCTTCTAAACTTTACCACGGGCCCATGGTTTTATCTGATTGCTATCATATGGACTACCTATGCTCTGATACACAGAACTGACGGATCCTATCTTGATACACATAGGACACCCTGAGGATCTGTCTACACCCAACGAACAGGCGGAGGTCTGATCTAAATAGATCGGTGACGTGACTGCCGTCTAAGTGTAGAAGATGTCTCATGTGCCCACAATGGCATCTCAAGTCTAAGAATCACAAGTGCTACTCAACCCAAGAAGATTCTTATTGACGTTGGTGTACCATCCATTAAGAATCTTCGGTGAGTCGTTCAGTGTTTATCCGCTATAAACACCTACACGTCTATACTAGTCTCCAAGACTAATGGTTCATTGAGAAACCATTGGAATCATATATTCCAGTATACGACATGTACCGGTCTCAACGGGTTTACTATACTGACCAAGTAGTGTAAACCTTGACCAGGAACTGTCTGAGAATGACAACGTCATGATACTTCTCATGTCCGTTGCGACGCTTTTGCAACTGTATCATGACTAATCATTCTCGGGTCATTACGTCTTTACCATATAGAAATATAGATTATATTATAGAAACTACATATATTATTCATAATAATAATGTTTTACAGAAGTATTTAACAGAAATACAACCGGGAATTGGCGCTCTGAGCACCAACCCCAACATCAAGTCCGACACAAAAAATTCGGCCAAGATAAGGCTTAATGGGCTTGAGACACATAATTTGGGCCTTGTTACATGAAGGCCACGAATTTAGGAGCTTTTGGTGCAATGGGACAACTTTAGACATTTTGGGAAAATTTTTCCACATTTGTTGACTTATTAGGCATCTTTGTTGGATTTTTGAGATTTTGTTGTTTTTCCTTTATTAATTTTTTTTGGAAAAGTTTTTGATTAAGTTTCTATTACTTTTGACTTTCTTGGAAAGTTGTCTAGGTTGTTAAATGACCATTAAGGGCATAACTTTTAATTAGCCATAAGTTAGCAATTTAGGGTGTTTTGGTCATTTTCACTATTAGGGTTTCTTTTATTGTACTATATATTGTAAAATTTATTTCATAATGTAAAAGAATCATCAATTTCGAAATTAGCTTCATCTTGAAAGCTTGGCTTTGTCCAAAAATTGCTTAAGGGAGAGATTCTCCTTATTTCATGCAATCGACTTATCTAAGGCGTGGCAACCTTAGTGGCGTCTCTCTGCTAGCAGAACACTTCAAGGAATCATTTTAAGGATTCTCAAAGACAAGTTCTTTGTGGCATTGGAAGGGTTTTGTTCCTACAAAATCAAATTCACGGTGCTTGGGGTTATATCCGTTGCGAGGGGTTTGCTTGGCCTTAAACATCCAAGTGAGTTCCGGGTCACTTATTTCAACTCTAAGCTATGTAATCATGCATCCAATACATAATTCATCACTATATGTCTCACTAATGAAGAACATAACTTGAGAGAAGTTCAAACTTACCTAGTAAGCTTGATACAAAGATCCAATCTCATTCTCTTTGTGGAAATGGTTTGAGAACTTCTAAGGTTTGCAAGCTTGTCTTCAAGATCCAATCTTGATTCCAATGCTAGCAAGCTTCACTCCAAAATCCAATCTTGATTTCTCTTAGATGAAATATTGTAGAGATCTCACAAATCTTCTCTAAACACTTCTCTAACTTAGACTAATTTCTCCAAGAATTGCTTGTATTTAATTTTCTCAAGCTTAATTAAAACCTTACTCAAGCTTGCTATTTATAGCAAAACTTAGGTAATTTTTAATTATAAAAGTTCTAATCAACTTCTATGTGAGTTTAATATAATTTGTCCAAATATGTATAATTATGAGTGACTAATCACTTTTGTCTATCACTTTGATTTAATCTAATTAAATCAAAACAAAACTTAATTAATTGATTAGTTACATGTCTTCCACTTTGATTTAATCCAATTAAGTCAAGCCAAAAACATCTATAATTACATACTTGTAATTATCATAATATCCTCAAATGGTAGAGATAAATATGAAATTACGACAAAACCCTTGAGTAAATATTAAATTAATTCGATTAATCCAATTAGGTAAAAGTATATAATCAATGTTATCCAATAACTTGATTATCTTAGTTGATAATTATAATATAAAATATTATATTTTATAAAAAATAATCGGCTACCCAAGTGCTCAACGAGTACACTTCATATGAGACTCTTTAAGTTCAAATATGTTCGTCATAGAAACCTAGTTAATATGTACACAATTCAGCCACCTCCGAATTCGCGAAGAACACGAACGACCTTTCTGAACTATACAAGTCGAGATCATCACATATGTTTAACAATCCATTCTTCGTAGGCTGTCGAGTTGTGCTTAGGAAACATAGAATACATCGTCAAGTTTCTGAAGCGCACATCTCATGTCGACATATCCACAATTCTTTACAACTGATCAGAAACCATTGCTGATATATGTGATCCACCCTAGGTGATTGGCTTTGGCCAAAGTCTTAATAATTGTGACTTACTCGCATGGATACCTAAACCCCTTATGACACGTATACGGGCCGATGGATCATATCTTGATACACACTTGATTAACGAGTGCATCAGTCCACACCTAACGAACATCTAGAGGCCAGACTATGAAGGGTCTCTGACATACATCACATTTAAATGTGGAAGATCTCACACAAAATCACTACTATCTTATAGTCACATGATCACATATGCTACTCGACTCGAGGAGATTCCTATTGACAGTGGTGTGTACTTCCATTAATTAGGAATCACTTGTTAGTCATTCAGTATTCGCTCCAACGAATACTCACATGTCTATACGAGCTTTTCTTGCTCATGGTACATAAAGTTAAACCATTGGAACTCCAATTCCAATATACGGCATGTGCTTGTCTTATAGGTTATAGGAATTCGACCGTATTCCCAAACTAACGACTAAGAATTCTTACTTTAAGAAATAGTTTATAATAGTAATATTATCTCAATGTCGGACCATCTGGTGTCCAGTATTACTACAAGACTATTCTAATGTCGATGTCATTCTCAACATATCTATATATCTATCAATCTAATATGCATAATGACATTACCATTAATAAGGTTTAAAATGAAAATGTAATTATTTTATTAATAAATAATAAAATATAGTGTGCAATACATTATCCTGATTGACGCTCCAATCACCGACTCTTAACACTTTCATCGTACTTTCCTACTTGTATTCAAATGAATGGGTTTCCAAGTATTCAATTCTGGACCCAATTGTGCCATCAATCTCCTTGGTTGAACTAGAGAATTATAGGAGTCCACAGTGTTCATAAGTGACGAAAAGGGAGGTACGAATCTTTAAAAGACGCGTTCCGTTCTCCAAATTAGATCTTCAATAAACTTCAATTTGGAAACATTGCAAACATGGTTTTATTTTGGATATTTTTTCTATAATGCAGTGGGATTGTCATATTGTGCAGACTTTTGATTAAAGTTACTCTCTGCTTCTAGGGAAATTGCAGCTGCCCTGCCCCCCAGAAATTAAAAACAAAAAATTGAATTAGATATCATATCAGTGGCTTTTATGGATAGCAAGTTGCTCTCAGTTTCATTTTCCGCTTCCTCTGTGATTTAGTTCTTAGTCTGTTCCAGAGAATTCTGCCTGTTTGGAGTTACCAGGCTGCTACACTCGGAACCAGGAGCACAAGAAGCATTGTTTAGAGTGCTAATAGCATTTAGCAACAGCTTATATTTCCAGAAACTATCATTATTATTTACAAAATATTTTGAAGCTCCCTTAAATGATACCAGAGGAAAATGAAAGGGGAACAAAAAGATTATTCTACGACGATAATCAGCACAAAATGAAATCCATGAAAATATGAAATGTCACAACTTTTAAGTTTTGCAGAGATCTCAGACAAGATATGAAGGCAAAGCTCTACACAAGGCAAGGTATGAAGGCAAAGCACTACACAAGGCAAAGAATATAGTCCTTGCTTCAGATCAGCACACCTGGAAATTTTACACGCCTATTGCTTCATTGGAGAATCCTTAAGGGCTGCGGTATTCACTTGCTTGGAAAGGTAAGCTTCATAGATTTCCACTACAAGACGGGGATCCTTCTCGACAAGCACCGTATACTCCTCTCGTTTGGTAAGCTTGTCCATATTGTCTGTGATCAATGATAAAGCTGCTTCAAGCAGCTGCTTTGCGTTGTGCTGGTGTGCAAAAGCAAAGCTCACAACAGAATTGTTCCAATTCACTTTGGATACCAGGAACTTCTCACAGTATGCTTTAAGATGCTTCACCTGGTATTTTTCAGCCAACTCCAGGAGGTCACAGGCTAACTTCTCATCAAGGCATGCTTCAGCAGTATATAAGTAATTGACAAATGCACGAAGAGCGTCATATGATACATCACTGATCTTTATAGTGCCACTCAGGCTTTCTTCCATTTCATTCTCTAGCATTGCTTTAAAAACTGGAGAACGACTCACCTGATAAACGATCAAAATTAGTTCCAAAGAAACTATATAAATGAACAATTCATCCATTCATCGTTTATCTAGTCCAAAGAAACACATACACACAGTTCCATTTAAGAGTACACTCCCTTTTGATAAAATGCTATCAAACATAACCAATATTAAGACTTTTCTTTAATACAATTGTTGAACTCTTTTCTATCTGCTTAAGCATACTAAAATGGTAACAAGGCCAAGGTCTGAAGTTCGATCCTCCCCTTACCATAGCTATCAAAGGCACACCTCTCATAGACGCGCATGTCATTGTGCCTAATGAAAGGTCAGCGAGACAACCTTCATCAGGTGCGCACTTCCGAGATGCACCCAAGTGCGCCTCACAAAATGGGTGAGAAAAACCCTACCCGAATTGCTGATACCCAGCTAGGGTTGACAATGGGCCAGGCCAGACCGGGCTTTGGCCAAGCTCTGGCCTTAGCCCATAAAATATATTAAAGCCCAAGCCCTCAAAAGCCCTGTCTATTTATGAGAGGACTAGCCCCAGCCATAACCCGCTTGATATGGGGCCGGACTGGAGCCAAGTCCGACCCTAAATTTTTAAAAAATTATTAAATAAATAATAGTATTTTTAAAAAAAATTTGACATAACCTTACCATAAAATAAATTTTTCAAAATTTTACACCCTGTAAAATATATTAGAAGTTCTAAATATTAAAAAAAAAACTAAAAAAGTAACAAATAATACTAATACAACTTAAACAAGCTTAAAAAACAATAATAAACCATAAAACACTACACTAGTACATTAAATAATACTAATAATAAATAATTCCAAACTGCAAACATATAATTCTATAAACATATATAATTTTTTTTTTAAATTATATGTAAAAAATGGTCGGGTCGGAGCTTTTATTTTAAAAGCCTTTATCCAGCTCCCTTCAACCTAAGGCTGGGCTAAAGCCCTACCCCACTAATTGCCAAGTCTATACCCAGCTCCCTTCAACCTAAGGGTGAGCCGTAAAGAGCTAAAACCTAAACTGTTACACACTGGCATCCATGCTATGGCATGCCGAGCCGGCTGTATTGACACAAATCGGGGACAATTCGCGGTCATGAATCTGGAACCCCTGCAAAGAGGTAAACAGGAAGGCCAGGGGGATTGAATATGGATATAGTGCGGAGATGTTGCTTTCTTCACTGCTGTTCCGGCATAAGCTGATGTTCCCGCAAATTGGTACTGCTTTCTCCTTCCCCACCCCCCCTAAAGTTGTATAACAGTTCTTTGATATTAAGATAGGTTTGGTGATGAGTTTTAAATTTCGACAAACACATTAATTTGTATTGTATTTTACATTGTTTGCATTGAACATGAACTTATTAGAATTACGTTTTGATATATTTTCAATGATTTCTCTTTGTTTTAATTGATTGGATACTTAATAATTCTTTTAGCAATCTGTGACCCTTAGTGTCTTAATGCACCTTGCGCCTTTAACAACACTGTCCCATACATACAAACTCTATTTCAATTGTTTCTTCAATTTCTTGGCCCCTTTAATACTATAGTTTATTGGACCTTTATCTATAAGCTTAAATTTCACGATTAATCAGAATTAACTAAAAAACCCAAAAATATCCTAAGTATGTAACAAATTCCCTTCTGGGTCTCCTGATCCAGATCAAAAATAGCATATAATCAAGTACAAAGGTTTCATTAAAAAAAAAAAAGAAGTAAATTTCTCTATCTTTGCAACAGTCGTGCTTCTGCAGATAAAATGTTGTTAATATCTAATGACCAGTGATTCTGTTTTACGGCAAGGCATAAGCAATAAAATTGAAATTATGGGTTCTCACCAAAACGGCCTTATGAGCGGGGACGGGAACGGCGGGGCCGGATTCGGAGGCGGCGACCAAAACGACATCGGTGTAACAAGGTCCACTGTGGGACCTACTGCTGCTGTGATGATGATCAAGTGGTGACCAAAACCTTAAAAAGGCGACTTTGGCTTTAAGATCTTCGATTTCTCGCTTTAGCTCCTCCTCCGTCTCGCTGGCCTCCTCGTAACACTCCTTGCACGTGCCCGCGTCACGTGTCACGTACTCCTCCTTGCAGGAGATGCAACGCATCGTTTCGGAATCGGGTTCCGAATCCGACAACTCGGAGCCCGATATGTCAGGGTGGCGGGTCGAGTGGCCCCGGCGGCCTCGCATCTCTTGATGTTCTTGGACTGGTCGGTTTCTGTGTTGAATAGAAATTTTTGTCTTCGTCAACACTCACTAGCTAGTAGCTAGTTGGATTTATCTGTTCTGGCTTTTTTTTTTTTTTTTTTTTGTTTTTTGTTTATATTAAAAAAAAATTAATAATAACTTATTATTAATATTGCGTGTATCTTTCCCTTGACTTTCTAAAAATCTAAGGAAAAAAAAACATATATCACCTTTCATAACGAAATTCTTTTTAAATTACTATTTTGTGAAGGGTGAAGTATATGTATACTAATATGGGACTAGAGATGGCAATTTGAGTTGAAATTTATTTATTTGTTCGATTTGATTCGATTCGATTTGATTCGTTTTAAAGTGAATACGAGTTTGAAAAATGTATTTGTTTCATAAATGGTTCAATTCGATTATATTTGTTTATTAAACGAATCGAATAAGAATTTAAGCTCATTGATTCATTTATTCGTTTATGGTTCATTTTATTATTTTATTTTACTAGTTATTGTTATTTTTCAATTAAGATTCGAGAAATTATGACTAATTACCCTAAAAAAATATTGTCGATATTTGATGAGTTATTTTTAGTAAATATATTAATTACGTATTTCATATGTATATATTTACGAGTAATTAATGTAAATATGTTATCGGATAATATCACGACTAAACGAATATTCGTATTTGATTCGTTTAATAAACTAATCGAATATGAATCATGATATTATGATTCATTTAATAAACGAATCGAATACGAATCCATCATATTTTGATTCGATTCGTTTATGATTCGATACAAATTCGATTCCTCAATTCGTTTTGCCACCCCTACATGAGACCGCATTTGTGCCAATAATTCATATAAAAAGAAACTTCTAATTATTTTAAAAGTAGCTTCAAAATATTATTCTAAATTTACTATTTGAATATTTATTTGTTTATCTATATGATAAATTGAAGAGTAATATATTGTTGATGGTGTTTTCAGGTCCTATGTTATTTAAAGGAGCACAAAATGGGTAAAAAGGGTAATTCTCTTCTTGATCGAGATCATTAAATGCCGACCCGACCACATGAGTGTTATAAAGCCAACAGGCAGAGACCGAGCACTTGATGATTGGTGACCGACCACTTTGGCTCGGATGACCGGGCATTATCAGATCGGCAGAAGCATTCTCAGTTCAAAGGACTATCATGACCGACCTCATGAAGACCGACCAGATAGCGAGGCGTGCTCAGGAAGATAAGACATCATATTTTCTCGGATAATATAACAAATTATCATACTTTCATGGGGAGAACTGATGAATCAGTGTCTTAATAGGACATGAGAAGTAAAAGTAGTTTTAAACTATGAATCCTTATGGAAGAAGGAGATTAATTCGACTAGGAAACCCTTGTAAAAGAAGGAATCTGATTTCTGCACTATTATAAATAGAATGGTAGAGTATGTGTAAAGGAGAGGAGAATCAATATCAAGATCACTACGATCAGACTTGTAAAACACAAGAGATATCAGAGGAGCATATCTCAGTAATAAAAAGTATCATTCGTTTTGTGCCCGTGGACGTAGGTGAGATCTGATCCGCCGAACCACGTTAAATCTCCTTGTTGATTGGTGCATTTATCTGTCTTTTGCTAAATTTTCTTTTGGTTCCACCTTAACCGAACAAATTCACTATTGAGGGAGGATTGTCTCGGGAGTAATATTCTCATATTACCCTAAGACCAAAATCAGCCGTCAACAGTTGGCGCCGTCTGTGAGGAATTTTGCGACAAAAAGCAGTTCACGAAAAAGACAATGTCAAAAGGAGGAAATCATCAGTCATCAGGGAGTCCAGCTACGGACTGGATGAAAAAGATGGAAGAAAGTATGAAATACATGATAGATCGACTGAAGAGAATGGAAGGGATGAACAACGAGAGGCCGGAAGCCGGAAGCAGCCAAAGAAGAGGTGAAAAAGCAGAAGGTAAAAGGATTGCAGATATGAGTGAAGATGATGAACCCATGAGGAAGGGTCTCTGCAAGATAAAATCCATAGTCGTAGAAAAAGATTCACAAACAAGGGACACATGAGAAGAAGAAGAAAGACAATCGCCAGATTCCTCATATGATAGTCTCCGCGACTCCAGAGGAAAAAACAGGGAGTATGGCGAGAATGTGCGGGAAACTTCAAGGCATGAGGAGCACCGCACCCGAGGCAATAGACGCGAAGAGGGGCACAGAAAGTGACACGGCAGCACAAGTAGTGAGATGAAGTCTTGGCTAAAAAAAAAGATGGACAAATGAGTGGTAAACCTCAAGACTAATGCAGGAGATACCCGGGAAAATGAGGAGGAATCTCCCATTACAGAAGAAATAAGGTCGGCAAAGTTCCCGAGGCGATTCAACATGCCGACCATGACGCCCTACAAGGGTCATACCGACCCAAAATCTCATATTGAGAGCTTTGTCCTATTAATGGAAGTCCAAGAAGTAGTAGGAGATGCCATCTGTAAAGTATTCCCCTTGACCTTGGGCGGATCCACCATCCTATGGTACAGAAGTCTGGCCCCGTGGAGCATCGGAAGCTTCAGGCAACTTAAAAGGTCGTTCATTCGGCACTTCAAAGGGGCCTGCGTCCCTAAAAAGACAATTGGAGAGTTGAGACTCATGAAGCAAGGAGAGGACGAGCCCCTAAAAACTTTCATGAGAGGTACCACAATATGGTACTCGAAGTCGGAGGATATGAGTGCCTTGAGGCATTGGAAAGTTTAAAAGGAGCCTTAAGGGTCGGAAAACTGTGGACTCACCTAAGGATCCAGGACACACCAGATTATGCTACCGCTCTGGAAGTAGCCCGAAAGTTCGTCTCGTTAGAAAACGAAAAAAAGATCTCTCGGATGGGGACAGCTGTTAGAGAGAGGATGACAAGGGCAGAGGCCCCCCACCGGCCAGACATGGAGTTCAAAAAACTCCTCCCAAGACGCAAGGAATTCAAACCAATACCTCGGAATGACCAGGAAAGAGGAGTCCCGACCCGAGTAAACCACGTAGTCCGGGAAGAAGCGTATATTCCCCTAAACAAGCCACCAGGGCAGATCATCATGGAGATACAATGAAAAGGCCTCTTGATATAACCCGACCTCAGGAGATTTCCCCCAGATAAAAGAAATAAGAAATCTTATTGCATACATCATAATCTGAAGGGACATACAGCAGACGAGTGTAAGGATTTGCGGGAACAGATGGAAGACCTAGCACGGAATGGGTACTTAAATAATTATATTGACCATGAAACTATGGCAGCCAGACAGAGGGCACGAAGCCGACAAGTGAACATCATCACCGGGGGGAAGACACTGGCCGGAGACTCTAACCGGTCAAGAAAAAACTATAACCGAGCTCGGGGGACGGAGGTGCTGGAAACAGAACGGTCCTCAATACTACGAGGAGGTCGGTCGGTACCCATAATGTTCACTGACGATGATGCTCGAGGGGTGAGTTTCCCCCATGACGATGCATTAATAATCAAGGCAACAATCGGCGGCTCAGAGGTGGACAAAATCTTAGTAGATCCCGGAAGTGCAGTAGACATAATCTCCAAAGAAGCTTTAGAGGGCCTGGGAGTGGAGTATGCAACTCTAACCGACGAAGACACCCCCTATACGGCTTCGGGGGCTCAACGGTGTCCCACTGTGAATGATACAATTGTCCATGACGATCGGGACTCACCCCATAACCCGGACGATCATGATAAATTTCACAGTAGTGGACTGCATTAGCAGTTACCAAGTCATTGTCGGCCGGCCTTTCATGATGAAGACAAAGGCCGCGATGTCCTGCTATTACCTAAAGCTGAAATTCCCCACTCGGGAAGGAATCGGAATCGTATGCGGGAGTCAAAAAGTAGCCTGCAGCTGTTTTGCCACTCTCTCACGAGAAATGCTATGCATTGAAGTAGGTACTAGGAAAAGACAGGAGAATGAAGAAGGAGAAGAAGCAAGTGGGGACCCGGGTCATCGGCCAAACAAAGCTGCCCGGCTATGAGCGATTGAAGAATTGGAAGGGATAGAACTCTTCGGACCTGGGAAGAGCGTAAAGATATGGGGAAACTTAGATGGAACCCTGAAACAGGGTCTGCTGAGGTGTCTAAAGGAGTACCCGGACGCCTTCGCATGGGGGCACAACGACATGCCCGGTATTGATCCGAAATTCATCAATCACCGCTTGACAGTAAACCCGTCACACAAATCAGTCAAGCAAAAAAGAAGAACCTTCAATCAGGAACGGTGCAGGGCAGTAGCGACCGAGGTGGATAAATTATTGAAAGCTGGTTTCATCAGAGAATTAAAATACCCGGAATGGGTATCAAACGTGGTACTGGTGAAGAAGTCAAACGGAAAGTGGAGAATGTGTGTGGATTTCACCGACCTGAACAAGGCATGCCTGAAAGACAGCTTCCCACTGCCAAACATAGATCAACTAGTAGATACAACAGCCTGCCATGGACTGCTAAGCTTTATTGATGCCATCTCAGGATACAATCTGGTCAAGATGCACCCTTCGGACGAGGAAAAAACAACTTTTGTCACCGACCAGGGGCTCTACTGTTATAAAGTAATGCCCTTCGGACTAAAGAATGCAGGGGCAACCTTTCAAAGGCCGGTCAACAAAATTTTCAAACCGCTCATTGGAACATCAATGTTGGTATATGTTGACGACATGATAACAATGTCCAAAAAGCCAGAATGCCACGTGACCGATCTGAGGAAAACCTTCGAATTACTAAGGAAACATAATTTAAAGCTCAACCCGGAGAAATGTGCTTTCGGAGTAGCCTCAGGGAAGTTTTTGGGTTGCATGGTAAGCTCCCGAGGCATAGAAGCCAATCCACAGAAGATCCAAGCCGTACTGGACTTAAAGTCTCCCAGGACGGTAAAATAAGTGCAAAGTCTAACCGGCAGATTGGCCGCGCTCAACCGATTCATCTCCCGAGCAACAGAGAAGTGCCACCCTTTCTTCAAAGTCATCAAGAAGGCCAAAAAGGAAATCGACTGGACGCCGAAATGCAAGGAAGCTTTCCTACAGTTAAAACAATACCTAAAACAGCCCTCGCTTCTAGCAAAGCCACTCCCGGGAGAAACCTTATACTTGTACTTAGTTGTGTCAGAGCACGCAGTAAGCTCGGTGCTGGTACAAGAGGTCGATAAGGTCCAAAGGCCAGTATATTATGTCAGCAAAGCTCTGTTAGATGCTGAGACCCGATATCCGGTACATGAACTGATCGCTCTGTCATTGATTACTGCAGCCCGGAAATTACGACTCTACTTCCAAGCCCATCCTATTGGGGTTTACACCGATTATCCTCTGAGACAGATTCTATAAAAACCAGAAGTTTCGGGCAGGCTAATGAAGTGGTCGGTGGAGTTAAGTGAACACGACATTTCTTACCTCCCAATGGTAGCAGTAAAAGGGTAGGCTTTGGCAGATTTTGTCGCAGAATTCACAGAACCCTAGGTCTTGACTGTGGGGGGAAGACAAATGGGAGATGTCAGTAGACGGATCTGCCAGCTCACAAGACAATGGAGCTGGAATCATATTGAAAAATGACAAAGGTGAAGAGGTATTGTTCGCCCTGAGGTTCGCCTTCGAGGCCACAAACAATGAGGCAGAGTATGAGGCAATTCTGGCCGGTCTTAGGCTATGCGCGGTGGTAGGAGTCCATGACGTAGTAATAAGAAGTGACTCTCAGCTAGCTGTTCAGCAGCTGAAAGGCGAATTCCAAGCCAGGGAGCCGAGTATGATAGCCTACTTGGCTGAAGTAAAAAGGTTGGTGGGAAGAATGGGGAACGTACACTTTGAGCAAATCAGTCGAGAAGACAACTGCAAGGCAGAATCCTTGGCACGGCTCGCATCTTCGATAAAATCAGAGAACCCCAGAATAATCCCTCTAATCTACCTCCGAGAAAAGAGCGTGGGAAAACTCGAAGTAAAATTATTGGATGAGGAAGACAAAACCTCGTGGATACAGCCAATTAAGAAATATTTGGAAACAGGGGAGACACTCGAGGACAAAAAGAAAGCCAGGAAACTAAAATTCAAAAGCACCAAGTTCTCCCTGATCGAAGGAGTGCTCTACCGGAGGGGCCACACAGTAACCCTCTTAAGATGTTTAGCGGAAGAAGAGACCGATTATGTATTCCGGGAAATTCACACGGGCATTTGTGGAAGTCACGCCGGAGGACAATCGATGGCCTTTAAAGCTTTAAGGCAAGGGTTCTATTGGCCAACTATGCATCAAGACGGCATGAAAGTAGCCCGGATGCCGAAGGATGCCAGAAGAATGCCAATATTCACCACCAGCCAGCAGAGCAGTTAACCACTCTGTCCAGTCCCTGGCCATTCGCTCAGTGGGGACTAGATATCATCGGACCAATGCCAAAGGGACGTAGACAGGCAAAGTATGCCATTGTGGCCATAGACTACTTCACCAAATGGGTGGAGGCCGAACCCATATCCACCATCACAGAGAAGAAGGCCACAGAGTTTTTGAAGAAGAATATTATCTGCAGGTTCGGAATCCCACGGGCTGTCGTCACCGACAACGGAAAACAGTTCGATAGCAAGGGATTCAGGAAACTCTGCGAAGACCTCCAGACCGCCTTAAGGTTTGACTCACCAGCCCACCCCAAGTCAAACGGACAGGTTGAGGCGGCAAACAAAACCATCAAGGCAAATCTTAAAGCTCGGCTCGGATCCTGCAAAAGCTTATGGGTCGAGGAATTGCCGAAAGTACTGTGGGCACACCGGACGACCTATAAAGATTCTACAGGGGAGACCCCGTTTTCCTTATCATACGGGTGTGAAGCAGGTATTCCAGCAGAGATCGAAATACTACCCACAGGGTCCGTCATTTTGAGAGCGGAAGAATGAAGAGCTTATCAGAAGCCACCTCGACCTGATCGAGGAAAAAAAGAGAAGTCAGCCATGAGGACAGCAGTTTATCAACAAAGGATGGCCCGTTTCTCTACAACAAAAAAGTTCGAACTCGCGCATTTCTTTCCCAGGCGACCTGGTATTAAGAAGAGTCACTCTGAACACTCGAAGGCCGGAAGAAGGCTCATTAGGAACCAAGTGGGAAGGGCCCTATAAAATTACAGAAGTGGTAAGGCCAAAGGTCTACATCTTAGAACATCTGGACGGCACGCGATTAAAGAAACCCTGGAACACTGAGATGTTAAGAAAATACTTTCAGTAGATTCTTTTTTTGCAGCAACCCGACAAGGGGTAGAGCTCAATGTAAAGCCTTTCTTGAAATGTCCCGCAGAGAGCTGTAAGAAGGGCAGTATGTCCCCGAATATGAATAGAACTTTCTCTTTTCAAAAATTCCACCCGCTCTTCTAATTAAAATTGAAAGCCATATTCAAAATTCCGGGGACATACTCGATACGAAGGGATGATAAGAGGTCGATGCATCAAACCCATGATATACCAATCACAAATTGCTACCATAAAAATCCCGGGCATAGACAATCCGACCTAACTCGCTCAACTTTCAAAGATCAAGACCACATCAAGGGGGAAGAGGTATAAAGGAGCACGAGAACTCTTCGCAGTAGCCGGAGCACAACTACCCCGCAACTTATATGTAACGGGGACATTCCGGGATGGTAATCACGGGGAGGGAGTGCCCCCGTAGGATAACCTGCCTGACCAGTTTGGGAGATACAAACGCAAGGAATGTGTTACCATATGTTTTGCCAACCCGATGGATCCAATAGAAGCATAGCACGGGGATGGATGATACCCCCATGGCGATTGCTTACTCCAGTGTTACCGAACATAAGGAGGAAAATGCCCTTAATGTTTCAAACACTCTATGATCCTCACCTACCTGATTAATGGATCCGTGAGAAGCATAGCACGGGGATGGATGATACCCCCATGGCGATTGCTTACTCCAGTGTTACCGAACATAAGGAGGAAAATGCCCTTAATGTTTCAAACACTATCTGATCCTCACCTACTTGATTAATGGATCCGTGAGAAGCATAACACGGGGAGGTACGATACCCCCGTGGCGATTGCTTGCTCCAGTGTTACCGAACATAAGGAGGAATATGCCCTTAATGTCTCGGACACTCTTTGATCCATATTTCTTTGATCATTTGGATCCAAGAAAAGTATAGCACGGGAATGGATTGTGCCCTCGTAATGTATGCTTGCTCCAGCGTTGTAAGGAGGAGGCCTCAAACAGTACACAGGCTCCATGAAGACCTGAAGTATGGAGGATTTGCCCTTACCATTTTAAACGCTCTTTGATCCAAATCGTGGTTCGCCGGGACTCTGAATTGAAAGATTCAGAATTGTGTTTTGGAAACCCCGGGTAGGACGCTGTCTTAAGGAATATGTGCTGTTGTTTACACTTTGACATTTTGTTTTGGGATAAGTGCTAAGTCGCCCACGCCTTTTAATTTTATTTTCCAGAGTTTTGTTCTTGTTTTTTCGCTGGTCTGGCAAGGGCACGCCCTTGCCAGATTCGGTAGGGCTTCAAAAGGTTGATCCACTTCCCTTCTGAATAAATCCCAAGGAATAATCGGCTCGGGGCTGGATTCGTTCCGCCGAGGCCATTTTGTTAACCGGCTCGGGGCCGGATTCTTTCTGCCGCGGCCACTTGGTTAATCGGCTCGGGGCTGGATTCATTCCGCCAAGGCCACTCGATTATTCAGCTCGGGACTGAATTTCGTTCCGCCAAGGCCACTTTGTTTCTCTCAGCTCGGGGTCGGGTTACGTCCAACCGAGTCCGTCCTTTTGGTCTGGGGACGCAACATTCCCCCAGATCCAAGTATTTCTCTCAGCTCGGGGTCGGGTTAAGTCTCACCGAGTCCGTCCTTTTGGTCTGGGGACGTAACATTCCCCCAGAGCCAAGTATTTCTCTCAGCTCGGGGTCGGGTTAAGTCCCACCGAGTCCGTCCTTTTGGTCTGGGGATGCAACATTCCCCCAGAGCCAAGTATTTCTCTCAGCTCGGGGTCGGTTTATATCCCACCGAGTCTATCTTCTCAAACTGGGGACGTAACATTCCCCCAGTGAGACAAGTGTTTTTCCTAGCTCGGAGTCGGTCCTCAAGTGGACGATTTTGGGATAGCAACCGGAGCAAGACATGAAAGATCAAAAAAAAGAAAAAAGAAAAGTGGAACATAAATATACAAAATATTCGCATAAATAGGGACCTGGAAAAGAGTAATTACAAATAAATAGATAAAGTTTGTTCAGGATTACACGGGGCCCCATTCGGGTTACCCCATACAGTTCAACCCGCACAGGGGCAATTGTTTCTTCCTCAACAGGTACGAGTGGCAACTGGCTGGGCTCAGCCTCGGGAGATGGGACAATGGATACCACAGGGACAGCTTGGGAGGCCCTGAAAATTACGGCTTCAGGAGCAAGGGCAGGAGCCTCAGAGCGAATCTCTTCAAGAACGTGGGCCTCAGGTCGGTCCACCTCAGAAGCCAGGGCGATCGTGATAGGATCGGGATCCATCACCTCATCGGGAGAAAGGGGTAACCACCTTTGAAACTCCTCCTGTGAAATTTCCCCCTTACAAAAGTGGATGGCCGCGTAGATAGGCCCCATATCCAGGTTGGGCAGTACCATCGGGATGATCTCGACGCAATCCCCGACCCCCTCATGGCGGATTGCGTCTCTCTCAGCCTCCAGCTCAGCTTCCCTCTTATTAAGCTCGTCCCGGGCCCGTACTAGCTCTTCATCTTTGGCCCTCAGCTTGGACTCAACGCTGCGCACTTCCACCTGTAGGATCCTGTTGTCGGCCTGGGCAGCCTCCAAATCGTTCTTGGCAGCATCAACATTCTTCCTCTCTAGAGAGGCGGCAGCCCTGAGAGCTTTATTTGTGGTATGGGCCTCAACAGCAGCTAGCTCCAGATTCTTTATGTTTTCATCTTTACGGGCTAGCTCGGCCTCCATTTCACTAAGCCGGTTCTGGAGCCTCTGGGCTTGGCCGCCCTCAGACAAAAGGCTCAGAAGAAGATCCTTATTCTTGGCCGCAAGATAGGTCGCCTGCCAAAAAGAAACAGATTATCAGAAATCAAACTAAGTTATAAACTCACGGCGGGAATAAGGGAAGAATAACTACATTTGTCATCTGAGAACACAACAAGGTAACCACATCCTCGGGAGAGAGATCTTCATATCTCGGAATTTTGGCCGGAGGGATCGCCTCGGCCAGTTCATTGATTGCTGGCACCAAATGAGAAGTGGCCTCCCGAATGTCCTGACCAAGGTCTTCTACGCCAAGAATCACGGCGCCTTTCTGTTTTTTGGAGGAACCCTCTGGCACTCTCTTCTCTTTCCGAACGGGCTGCCTCTTGCTCATGACTCGTTCCTCCTCCGCCTCCCGGACCAGATCGGCTTCCTCCGTCCCGAATGGACGCTTCATTTTTCTGGTAGGTTTTGATGGGCTGGCAGGACGGGTGAAGACTGTTGGAGATGCCCTGGATTGGAGAGATAAGCTTCGGATAGCTGACAGAGCCGCCTCTTCAGCCACCTTTTTGGCCTCGGTTGCTGGCCGTTTCTGGGAGGACCCGGCTCCAGAGTGGCCGGTATTCTTTGTTGCGCCAGCCAGCTGATCAAGGTATTTTGACCTTCTTGACATACCTACAAAAAAAAAAAAAAAGCAAAGGCAAAAAGAGTGGTCAGTCCAGAATCTAAGCAAGAAAATTCAAATTATCATCATGCTAAGCAAACAATGAGACCGGTTAGAATGTTAGTAAAGCCCACTTATCCGCCCCGGGACCTTCGGATGAGCAGTCCGAATCAGGCCCGACTCGAGAAAGGCCGCATCATTTACCAATTTCTTCCAATGATCGGCATAGCACCGAGCCCAGCGTACCCGCTCCCGGACCTGATGGGAAACCTTAGGAGCGTCCCCCCAACAAGCTGGGAAGAATTAAAGAAGTTAAAATCCTAGCTGGAGGTTAAAATCCTAACCTCCCGCTCTAAAGATATCCGGGACAGAGACCTCCTCTTCATACGATCTCAGAACTCGTCCTCAATCTTCTGTGGCCCAAAACCATAAGTCTTTGAAGTTCTTGTTAGAGTCGGGGAGCTTGCCGACAACGTTTGGCGAATCAGCATAAGTAGAAAGGTAATACCAACCATGGTGCGTTTTTGGGTTGGCCTTCAATCGATATAGCCTCTTCACTTCTTCAAGAGAAGGTTCACTGAGTCCCACCCGACTCCAAATCACATGAAGCCCAGCCAAAATCCTCCAGCTGTTCAGGCTCAGTTGACAATGGGCGATCTCCATCTCGGCCAGCATCCAGGCAAAATAGCGTTGCATCGGCAGCCGAGGTCCACACTCAAAAAAAGCCGTAAGAAGGACCACCGAACCTTCATCAGGTTGACTAGCACGATCCATTAGCCTGGGGACTTCAAGGGCGATATCTATCGGAATGTCATATCGTTGCCGGAGCAGTGAGAGGTCGTCTTCAGTTATCTTGGAAGGACGGTCCATGTCCAGAGCCGAGGAGTTAAAATCACCGGGCTCTGGGTCCTTCCGAGGAATTCTCTGATGGTAAGTATCTTGTTCAATTTCGGAAAGGGTGGGGGTAGTATCGAGGTCCTCTATACTTGGTGCCCCCGAGCTCGAGGAGAGCTCTTCAACAGGGGGAGTTGGAGGTTTAGCAGGGTTTGCGGAGGAAGACCTGGTGTCAGACATCCCTGACATCCAAAAAAAAAAGGGCGGGGGAGGTCAGTCTATAGCTAATTTCTGAAGCTAAGCTTGTGAGTTCTAAAAATCGATCAAGCCATAAATCTCTCCCTAGCAGTACAAAACCAAAACACAAAAAAAGGGGAAAAGAAAGGAACAAAAGAGAGCAGGATTCACAACTCATGAAAAAGCAAAACAATGAGGACAGTCAGAAAACTTACTTGTTTCTTTCGGAAAGATGAAAGTTTGCCCGGTGTGATTTGGTTGTTCTTCGAGTTCACTGGTCACAGTTGGGAAGGAGGAGTTCTCACGATTAAGGAAGTCGAAGTGTTCGTAAAAGAAAGCAATATTGTTTCCTCCGTTTTAAATATAATCTGTTTGGTGCGTTTGTGGCCGTTGGATTGAACGAAAGCGTCAGATATACGCCACGTGTCGTCTTTTAAAATGATCTTCCAAAATTGAATGGACGGATGAGATTGGACATCCTTTGCGTTAACAATAGCGGTCAGATTGTTCGCTTTTGGGCGGGAAAACGATGGATGGTTGACAAGTGGCAGGCTCCCGTTGAACCCTAGAAGTGATCTGATGGACATTTAAAAGGATGTGACGGTTGCGCGTCTCGATGGGCAAAATTACAGAAGGGCAATAATGGGATTTCACCTCGGTAGGAAGAAAGTCAGGCCAAACACCTAAGTCAGACCGTTCAGGATGTAAGTATGGGCCGACAAAATTTCTCCTTCAGAAGATCGGCTATCAGTTCATCAAACCGTACCACTCTTATATAGTTCCCGGCACCAACTTGTATGACTCGTTGGAACCAAGAACTAGGGGACAGATGTTGATGGTGTTTTCAGGTCCTATGTTATTTATAGGGGTGAGCATCGGTTCCGGGTCTACCCGGAACCGGTTGGAACCGAACCGGAAATTCGGGTTTGGAACCGGAACCGGTTGTAACCGGTCCGGTTCCGGTTCCAAATATAAGGAACCGGTTGTAACCGGTCCGGTTCCGGTTCCAGAATTACCGGAACCGGAACCGGACCATAGAACCGGAACCGGAACATTCTGACTTGCATGCTCTGCTACCAATTTCCTTTTGTTGTGCAATTTATTTCATCAAGCAGTAACTGAATTGGCACTTGAAATATGTTCATGGTAGATCTTATGAGTAAAAGTAATTTTTATTCTTTGTAGTTAATTTGTTGTTATGAATCTTCTCGTTTATAGATATATATTTCCAGTTTCTGAATTTAAGCACAATAATTTTATTACCTTACAATTGCTACTCATAATATCACAGCTCTAACATCGTATTGATGCTTATCTTCTAATTCCTTTTATGCTCTGCTATGTTTCATTGTCATTATCAATGCTTTTACTTGTGCAAGGCCATGGCCTCAAGTTAGCTAGTTACAAAATAAAGCCATTTTATTGAATCGGGAGAAAAATTGCGTTTCTAAATTTATGTATATTGGCAAGAGGTGATGATTGTGCCAATAGAATTTTGTTTCCTTAACAGCCAATATATCCATGCTCCCTTTTCATGGATAAAATTATTAATGTATTTGTGAACATTTTTTCAGACAGCTTCTTGGGGAGAGATGAGCATGTGTTAGGCTAAGAGAAGACTCATGGCTAATGCATTGCTCCAAATATAAGTATGTGTGAACCTGACTGATCTCTTCTTGGGGAGAGATCAGTCAGGTTCCAAATATAAGTTTCTACCTCTGATGCAACTCTTGATAATGTCTGTTGCTGGGCTAGTGCTCACAATTTGAGAAAAGAATCAGTAGCTTCAGTCAGGTTTCGTGAACATCCCCACTGCCACCATTGTATCCAATAATTTTTATTAAATGACAATGTTATATTAAAAGGGTAATTCGGAACCGGACCGGAACCGGATTGAAACCGAATAATAGGGTACCCTATTTAATTGGGTAGGTTCTGGTTCCACTTAGTTAGGAACCGATTTTTTCCGGGTATGTTCCGGTTCCATACGGAACCGGAACCGAAACCGATTTTGCTCACCCCTAGTTATTTAAAGGAGCACTGCATGGGTAAAAATGGTAATTCTCTTCTTGATCGATATCATTAAATGTCGACCCGACCACATGAGTGTTATAAAGCCAACAGGCAGATACCGAGCACTTGATGATTGGTGACCGACCACTTTGGCTCGGATGACCGGGCATTATCAGATCGGCAGAAGCATTCTCAGTTCAAAGGACTATCATGACCGACCTCATGAAGACCGACCAGATAGCGAGGCGTGCTCATGAAGATAAGACATCATATTTTCTCGGATAATATAACAAATTATCCTACTTTCATGGGGAGAACTGATGAATCAGTGTCTTAATAGGACATGAGAAGTAAAAGTAGTTTTAAACTATGAATCCTTATGGAAGAAGGAGATTAATTCGACTAGGAAACCTTTGTAAAAGAATGAATCTGATTTCTGCACTATTATAAATAGAAGGGTAGAGTATGTGTAAATGAGAGGAGAATCAATATCAAGATCACTACGATCAGACTTGTAAAACACAAGAGATATCAGATGAGCATATCTCAGTAATAAAAAGTATCATTCGTTTTGTGCCTGTGGACGTAGGTGGGATTTGATCCGCCGAACCACGTTAAATCTCCTTGTTGATTGGTGCATTTATCTGTCTTTTGCTAAATTTGCTTTTGGTTCTCCCTTAACCGAACAAATTCACTATTGATGGAGGATTGTCTCGGGAGTAATATTCACATATTGCCCTAAGACCAAAATCAGCCGTCAACATATATAAAATTCATTCGAAAATACCATTCAAATAAAATTTACTTATATTATTTTAATCGAAAAATTTCCTCTACCAAAATTAACTACCCTCTATTTTTTAAAATAAATTAATTACCCTCAAATTTTTCATTCTAATAAATTTAATTACCTTCCAATTTATTTTTTGAAGTGTTTTCAATTCTTAACACATTATATTATTGGACAATCAATTTAATCTATTTTGATAAAATTCAATGAAAATTAGTAAAATTGAAATGACAAATGTTGGTAAAATTTATAGTAAAATCTATGATTTAATATTATTTATAGATAAAAAAAAATTATTGAGAATTAATACCATTGCTCACATTATTTTAATAAATTATTGTTATTAATAACTCCAATCACCATCACTAAAAATAAAGAGGAGTAATAAAATATTATATAATATTACTTATTCATATAGTGAATGGAAATTTTTGTCTTCGTCAACACTCACCGGCTAGTTGGATTTATTTGTTTTTTTTTTTAAAGAAAAAGAATAAAAACTTATTAATATAAAAGAAAATATTGCGTGTATCTTTCTCTTAACTTTCTAAAAATTTAAGTAATTTGCAAAAAAAAAAAAAAAAAAAAAAAAAAAAAAACATATATCATCTTTCAATAACGAAATGCTTTTTAAGTTACTATTCTGTGGAGTCTACACTTCTTCTTTTTTAAAAAAAAAAAAATTATTGGAAATCTTATTGTCAAATCATCTGTTCCGGGTTTAAGCTGAACATGTAAAATATCTGGCTGTCCCAGACTCTTACAAGAAACACACTCATTAAATTCGAACTCAGTACCTGAATGTCAGATCCTGAACCATACACCACCAAGTCATGCCCATTGGGGATTGTGTGGAGTCTACACATTAGGATATTTTCATTAAATTGATTTTTTTTTTCAGGAATTAATCATATTTTCATTAAATGTCATTTAATTGAATTGTAAATTTGTAAGTCTATTTTTATCATAATAGAGTTTGAATTTTGAATTTAAATTTTGCTTTGGAATTATATTTGAATTCAAATTTAGTTTTGGAATTTTAACCCTAAATATATTAATAGTAAATTATGACACATTGAGTTTTTTACATTAAAAAAAAAATCACTCTTAAAATACAACTAGACAACAATAAAAAAAATTAAAAATAAATGTTTAAATTAAAATAAACACTTTTAATCGGTAGAAAAGTCATACCAAATAAATACTTAATACTTATTCTCTCATCTAATATTTAAAAAAAATCAATAATTGAACTGTAATTTTACTACACTTATCATGATCTAGGGTTGACAAAAATCCCCAAGCGGACGAGGGCCCTCAGGGACCCTCCCCAATTGGGGCGGGGATTGAGGATGAAAAATTGAAAAAACTAATGTCGGAGACAGGAAAAATTTAATATTAAATTTTTATTAGAGAAAGAGAATGAAATTAGGTAAAATCTTCGTCATCTCTCTATTACTCATTTAAGTTTTTATTTATTTATTTATTTATGTTTTTTAATAAATATATTCAAATTTCTATTCAATAGATGTAAATAAAAAAAAATCGGTTAATATTTATAAGGATTTAAATGCAATGTGTGTGTATGTAATCATTTTTTAATGAGAGGTTCATCATTTTATTAAATTATTGACCAAACAGAAAGATAATCAAAATATGAATTTTAATCTTTTATATAAATTGTGATTTATGTAATATATATTATCATTTTTTTTATATGTATGCTTGATTTTTTGATAAGGTAATCGTTCAACTAATATGTTTTTTTAATGATTTAAATTTAAGAAAATTTTTTATCATTCAAGTTTCGGGGCCCCTCGTATATCATTTTTTTTATTATCTGAGAATCTTCATCTTCTCCCCTAAAATAATTATGAGGGGGAGATGACAAGACGATGACATCTGAAGATTATTGGGGACGAGTGTATGGATGTCGATCACTTCCTTCCTCATTGTCATCCCTATCATGAATTTGAATTTAAATTATCATCTGAGATACGCTATGATATATTATAGTTTAAGATTTCTTATGCCTTAAATTCGAACTCGTTCAAAGTTTTGAATTCATACTATTTACTAAATTTCCAACACTTTCTTAGTTAATTTGATTATATGCATACTCACGTCACATTTAAGGTTTAGAGTTTTAGGGTGTGTTTGGTATCGTTTTACTGTATCTATTTTCGTATTTTTTAAGAAAAAAAATTAAAATATTAGTGTTGATGGTGATTTCTTTGACTAAGGAATTTGAATAGTTCGGTAAGGGCAGGGTCGAAATTTCCCTTTTTTGGAGGATCAGATTGTTAGAGGTATTGAACAGTCATCGGCCAGGGACAATTCGGACCCAGTTCCCCGGTCAGGCCAACCAGAGGACGCAGTGTGATGCGAATCTCGGAGACCGACCACTTCAGAGTCGAGATCAACCACTTCAGCCCGGTAGCTCGTTTCAGCTCTTTCTTTCTTCCTAAATTTGGGGTGAATGGCTCGGATATTCCGGATCAGGTCGGAAGTATCTTTTAATTTTCGGAAGACCATCTGGCCGATCTCTTAAAGACCGACGTGTGGTCGGGGTAGTTTAGACTTTTCCTTCTGGCACATCATAATGTTATTTGAAAGCTCTTTACAGGCTCTCACCATTAATGATAAAGTATAACAATGTACTTTATGGCGCGATGTGACAGAAAATCAGATGGCAGGTTCAGCTTTCGGAGAGGCGGTTGGGGCAGAGAGCTTGTCAAATCACCGAAACCTACGGCTCTGACGTCGTAAAGATATGGGAACAGTGTCTTGTATTCGTTAGTATATAAGGGGAAGTTGAATTCATTTGTAAGGGTTGTGAAAAATTTCATTTAAGCATTTTGTGAGAAACACTTGTAAAAATGGCAAACAGCTCGGTTACTTTTAGACATATCCCTAAATAGGTCGGTAGAGCTCGGTTTGGTAATAAAAACAACTTCATATACTTTGTGTCCGTGGACGTAGGTTGGATTAGCTCCGCTGAACCACGTTAAATACTCTTTGCCGATTTTTATGTTTACTTTGTCTTTTGCCATATTTATTTTTGGTTTCCCCCAACCAAACAAATTCAAGGTTGAATGAGGACTGTCTCGGGAGAGTTAATCTGAAACTACCACTGAGACGAAAATCACCCGTTGTGGGAACACAGGAATCTGGGCGACGCATGCTGTCCCGGGCTCGCGGCCCGGTCGGGAGTACGGAGTAGCCATGGGGGACTAAACCGGAGAATAATGGAGTCGCCACCCGGTGTGAACCGGGAAAATGAGATTTAAGGCCGCACTCACCCCTCGCAAGGGAAGACCTCAAACCGTTGGGTTCGGAATGGTCCCTTACTCATGCCACTTGTGATGAAAGGATTTATGTAATAATTTAATTAGGCTTAAGTAGCACTTATTTACAAGAGTATCATGCTTCTAAATTCACATGTACAAAATGAAACTTACATATACATTTCACATCTAAGATTGCATGCTTGAAAATACCTCAAAGTAACAACGAACATACAACTTCATTTAGCATATCATGTTCACGGAAAACACGAGCATACATACTAACCATACAAGCATACATGTGAGCACTTTTCCAAGTGATACGTGGAATTGTATCCCAAGTACAGACCGTACTACCGTCCATTCGGAATCGGCTACGGAATTTATGTCTGGGTTTCCATCCGATATACCACAAGAAATAATACTCCGAAGTCATCATGACATAGGTATATGAATCGTAATGCGTTAAATCAAGACTAAGGCAGATGACGCAACCAATGGAATAAACATGCTTTTCATTACGATGACTATATGGGGTTTCATAAAAAAAATCACCTAAGAAACAATTATACATGGCATGTGATGAATATGTCTCAGTTCAGTGTGTTCGCGTTCGTGTAGCGTTCATAAACGCGTTCGAACGGTAAACAGAAGGTTCGCGTTCGTATGGCGTTTGATAACGCGTTCGAACGGAACCAGACCTGATGTATGATAAGACTAAGAAAGTGCGTGTACATTCACGTAGCGTTCGAGAACGCGTTCGAACGGTAAACAGAAGGTTCGCGTTCGTGTAGCGTTCGAGAACGCGTTCGAACGGAGCCAGACCTAATGCATGTAACACAAGGAATAAAGACAACAATGTCAAACTCAGCATGTCCGATTGAATGTATCTTGCATTCAACCAAACACACATCAATCGGCGCGGCAAAGCATCGTGGTAGAGGGCTTTAACCCCTCCCCGTAGGGGATCTTTCATTCCACTTACTAAGCCCATGCGCTCGATTGAATCATGCATACATAGAATTAAAAGCAATAATATCAAACTTAGCATGCCTGATTGAACGTATCTTGCATTCAAACGAACACACATCGACCGGCACGGCAAAGCATTGTGGTAAATGGCTTTAACCCCTCCCCGTAGGGGATCTTTCATTCCACTTACTAAGCACATGCGCTCGATTGAATTATGCATACATAGATTGAAAGCAATAATATCAAACTAGTATGCCCGATTGAACATGTCTTGCATTCAACCGAACACACATCAACCGACGCGGCGAAGCATCGTGGTAAATGGCTTTAACCCTTCCACATAGGGGATCTTTCATTCCACTTACTAAGCCCATGCGCTCGATTGAATCATGCATACATAAGCAACATGCAGAATTCGAGTGACGAAAAATAAATAAATAAATCAAAGCAACATGAAACAAGAGAAGGTGCCGTTTACTCAAGTGGTACGTGGAGTTGTATCCCAAGTACAGACCGCACTACCGTCCATTCGGATTCGGCTACGGAATTTACGTCTGGGTTTCCATCCTATATACCACGAGAGACGACACTCTTTTATTCATCCAATACCCACAACACACATCATACACAAACAAGATTCAACAAATAAGTAAAATACAATCAAAATAAGTAACAAAAATCACATAAAGATAAGTGTGAAAAGTACCCTCAGGTCTAACCTTTTAAACCGTCTCTCGGACTCGCGTTTCACGAAGATCAGAAGGGGTAAAGCTCCGTAACTTTTCTGGTTCACTGGTTTGCCTTTTCCTTCGCTGTTTTGCCGCTCAAGCTACTGTTTCGACTCCATTTTGCTGCTGTTTCCTTGTGGTTTTGCTGCCGTCTCCTTGTGGTTTTGCTGCCGTTTCCTCTGTATTTTCCGCTTACTGTTTCAGTGGACTGTTTTGATGTTTCAATGGACTGTTTTGGGTGTTCTTTGTGGGTTTTAAGTGCAGTTTTTATGTTACTGTTTTAGGGATAATTTTCGGTGTATGTAGCTGATATTTTGATGGTTATAGGGGTTGTGAATGGCTGTTGTATTTTCGGTAATATGAGGGTGTTTGAGGGCTTGTTGCTTTTGGTAATGTGAGGGTGGGGGTGAAGAGAATTGTTTGTTATTTCTCATGTGATTTGTGTATGATGTCTAGTGTTTCTTGCTGTAATTTTCGTGTGAGTTGTGTGTATGAGCTAGAGGAGTGCATGTCTTGGTGATGGGTTGTTTATATAGAGAAGGGCTAGGGCTTCACCTTGTCTCACAGGAAGGGATTTGGCATTAAGAGCAAGGATTTGATTTGGTATTGAGCAAGGAAGTCAAAGATTGAGGGGGGACAAATCTTGGCTAGATTAGGAATGTAAAATATTTAATTTGTTATGATTGATTTTAATTAGGCATGACATCTTTTTTAATTTAGTATGTGATTTGTTTAGTTAGAAAGTTAATATATTTGATTTATCTTTATTAGGTATGATTATATTTTATGTTTTTATTAATTGGTAAATGGTTTTAAATATTTTATTTAATATTTAATGTTTATTTAATTAAATTGGGATGTGTTTTATGGGCTTTGGGGGGCTAATTGGGCTGGGGTGCGAGGCTAGCAGCAAAACCAGAAATACCGCCTCCGTTCGAACGCCCATTCAAACACGGCACGGACATCTGCAATCTGCCTGACGTTCGAACGAAGTAACGAACGCAGCACTAACGAAGACAGTGAACTTGTGAAATGAACTTGATGACGTACTTAGTCTGAATTTCCCCTTCCGACCTCCGTTTCCCGCAATATCCTTAGCTAAAAAGGTAGTGCCTCCAACTGAGACTCATCATCGGGTTTCACATGCGAAAATGCAATGTCTACAGTCGCCCCCACTTTGATGGGACTTGTGCAGTGTGTGACTTTGAACAATCCTATCAAAGTTATGCAATGCATTTTCACTTACCTGGCTCGGCTGCTGCCTCGAGCTGAGTTGGTGCTGCAACAGACCTCGATCCTGGGACGCGTCCCGATAATTGCAACCGACAACGGGGGCACCTCGACCCAATACGTTGACTATAGGGACCTCACCCTCGAACTGATGATGTAGTGGGTACCTCGACCCTGGGCACCTCGACCCGGAACTATAACTGACAACGGGGGCACCTCGACCCTGGGCACCTCGACCCAACACCGCTGACTATAGGGACCTCGCCCTCGAACTGATGATGTAGTGGGTACCTCGACCCTGGGCACCTCGACCCGGAACTACAACTGACAACGGGGGCCTCGACCCTGGGCACCTCGACCCAACACCGCTGTCAATAGGGACCTCGCCCTTGAACTGATGATGTGTCTCCATACCCGGAGATGACATGATATGGGCCTCGCCCTCAAGCTGATATGGGCCTCGCCCCTTGGGACTCATCCCAAAACTGAAATTGTGTTGACGCTGCTTGGCTCATTTCTGCCGCTTTCTCCTTTCTTCAAACCTGCGAACACAAAACAGAAACAAACACGAAGAGAATGCAGTTGTTGGCTGCCTCAACTGCCCCATTTGCCTGTGGCCTGTACGGTGATGACTTGTGGTGGCCTATCCCATACCTCTGTAACATTTCCTTCGTCTCTCCTTGAAACTGGACCCCGTTGTCCGTCACTACATGATGCGGCATACCATACCGACAAACGAGGTTCCGAGCTATAAACTTTGCCATCTGCTTTGCTGTAACATTGCGGAATGATTCGGCTTCCACCCACTTCGAGAAGTAATCTACTGCCACTACTATGAAGCGATGCCCATTTGATGCATTCGGTCGAATTTCTCCAATCATATCAATCCCCCATGCTGATAAAGGCCACGGCTCTGACAACCCGTGCAACTCTGTGTGCGGAAGTGATTCAAATTACCATGTGCTTGACAGTCATGACAGTGCTTCACCATCTTCGCGCAATCTGTTTCCATGGTTGACCAAAAAAAAAAACCTTGTCTCACTATCTTGCGGGACAGATTCAACCCGTTCATGTGCGGACCACATACACGGCGTGTATTTCTTCCATTACATGCTGAGCTTCTTCTTTTCTCAAACACTTCAACTGAATACCGTTTGCCTGCCTCTTGTACAGTTCCCCTTTCAAAAATACCTGGGAAGCTAACAGTGCCTCAAACACCACTGTCTCATCTGCCTGTACCATCATTCCCCCAGTGCTTCTGATTCTATAGCCAAATACAATATCAAATGTTTTCCCGGTCTCGGAGGTTTCAATACGGGTGGCTTTACCAAGTACTCTCTGATTCTGTCGAAGGCTGTCTGACACTGTTCATTCCATCTCACTGGCTGATCTTTTCTCAACAATTTGAAGATAGGCTCACATACCGATGTCAACTTGGCAATGAACCGACTGATGTACTGAATCTTCCCCAAGAATGCTCTGACTTCTTTTTCTGTCTTCGGTGCAGGCATTTCTGTGATTGCCTTGATCTTTTCGGAGTCTACCTCTATTCCGCCCATTCCCACTGTATGACCAAGCAATTTCCCTGATGTCACCCCAAACACACATTTCTTGGGATTAAGCCGCAGGTTGTATCTGTCAACTCTCTGAAGGAACCTTTCCAGTGCTTCAATATGCCCAACCCTTGTCTCTGATTTCACCATCATGTTATCCACATACACCTCAATCTCTTTGTGCATCAAGTCGTGGAATAATGTAGTGGCTATCTGCTGATAGGTAGCCCCCACATTCTTAAGCCCAAACGGCATAACCTTGTAACAATAAGTACCCCACTCAGTAACAAATGCAGTCTTATGTTTGTCTTCCTCGGCCATGAGAACCTGATTGTAACCTGAAAACCCATCTGCAAATGAGTACATAGCAGATAAAGCTGCACTATCAACCAGAACATCTATATGCGGCAGAGGAAAATCATCTTTCGGACAAGCCTTGTTGAGATCTCTGTAGTCCACACACATTCTGACCTTCCGTCTTTCTTTGGCACCGGTACTATATTAGCCAACCATTCATGATACTTTACTACTTCCAGAAACCCCACATCTATCTGTTTCTTAACCTCCTCTCTGACTTTCTCAGCCCATTCTGGTCTCATCCGTCGGAGTTTCTGTTTTACTGGCCTCATATTCAGATAAGTTGGTATTGTGTGTTGGGCAATGTTTCTGTCTACCCCCGGGCATGTCCTCATAGGACCAAGCAAACACTTTGGCATATCTGACCAACACTGCTTCTAGTTTTGTCCTCTCTTCAGAGGTAACTTCACTTGCAATCAGAATTTCCCTGGGGTTCTCAAGCGTACCCAAGTTAAATGGAGTAGTTCTGGCCGAACTGATATCAAATATGCTTGATTCGTGCAGAGTAAATGGAAATGACTCAGGCAAGTAAGCAAAAGCAATGTCTTTATTATTGGATAATGCGGAAGTACATTCAAACAAATCAGGAAGGTAAATGTCTTCATCATTTATAGACACTTCTTCCTCTGCAATCAGGTCTTCCTCAGGCTTTTCATCCTCTCCCAGAGTCAGGCTCTCCAACTTCATCAATTCCTCTTCCCAATTCTCTGCTTCCACAGCTTCTTTAATCAGCGGTTTCTCACCCAACAAATCCTGGAAGATCTCAAATCCAGGTACCACAATCCCATTAACTTCTACAGGTTCAGGCTCCCCTTGATATCCTGAAGCTTTCACAAAACATTCCATCAGTTTCAGGCCCTTTTTCTTGACCTTCGGTTTTTCTTCATCAGATCTATACCCCAAACCTTTCCGAGTGGTCTGTCCTCTGAAATCTGGCAACTTTGAACCTTCACCCGGTTCAAACTTCATTTTTTTCATGATCCTAGCCACCCTAGGATCCACCCATTCCTCAAAAGTAGCTGACACCTGAAACCTTGTGAAAGGTTGTATCTCCAAGGCAGCCACAACATTATCTACCTCAGCCCGGATAGTAACAACTTCTCCCTCATACGGGAACTTGATCATCTGATGCAAAGTGGAAGGCACGCCCCCAAGTTTGTGAAACTAAGGCCTTCCCAACAATAAGGCAAAAGTGGCTGGAATGTCTAGCACTGTGAACTCAACCTCATATTCAATTGGCCCTACCTTGACCATAGCCACAAAAGTACCCTCAACCCCCTTTTACTGTCATCATAAGCCTTGATAGTCATGCTGGAGGGGTCCAAGTCTGTTGCTTTCATACCCAATCTTGCCAGAATTTTCAACGGGCACACATTGATGGATGAACCGTCATCCACCATTACACATGAAGTTCTCTTGCCCCTCACCTTGCTCAAGGCCTCGACCATGGCCTGCCTATGCTCTCGAGATGCACATAACAGTTCCCAGATACTCACTTGTGCTCTAGTCTTCCTCAATTGCCTCAGCACTATATCCCCCTCAGTGTTTTCTGCAGTTTCAACCACTTCTCTACCATCTGTCAAAACTTCATTACCCTTCTCCGCCACATCATTGTAAAAACGACCACTGCGTGTCATTCCCCTTATTTCTTCCTCGTCACTGCTAGAGAAATCAAGCCAAAAGTTTTTCCCCTGCTCAGTCTCATATTCACTAGCACTATCCCAGATTCCCAGGCAAAAGGCTTGAGGGTGAAAGGATTTTAGGACAAGATTTTCTGAGAGGCCAGAGTTGATCATATATGCTGGTGGTGGTACGACACGGTAATTGGGTAAGAGGTTTCTGTGTGTGTCAGGCTGTTCTGTTTCTGGGTCAGGTATTTTCTTGGAGTCTATCAGGTCTTGGATTTCGTGGCAGAGTCGGGCGCAATTGTCGGTGTCATGACCCTTTTGTTGGTTAAAGTGACAGTAAATGCTTAGGTTATAATGTGATGGTAGGGGATTTGGTAATTGTTTGGCTTCCAAGGGTTTTAAAAGCCCTTGCCTCTTCAGTTTCTCTAGCACCTTAGACAGGGGCCTTCCCAAGTTGGAAAACTGCCGGTTCCGGATAGCGGCAATCTCAGCAGAAACGGGCTTTATTCCCGATGTTCCATCAATGGGCCTCCTGTTCAGACCATATATTTTCTATTCTCGGCCTCTTCTTCCTCAATATCCATGACAGTTTCCCTCAACTGCCGAAAGTCTGCAATTATGGAGGTCATCCTCCTCAACTTGCTGTAAATGGAGGGCTTGGTGCCCTTGATAATCATCTTAATCTGATCCTTCTCTGAGGGCCTAGTCTGCATCTTCAATAATTGACCCCTCCACCGGTCCACATACTCCTTAAAACTCTCATCCGCTTTCTGCTTAACATTCTCCAGATCACGGAGTGACAGATCGATCTCTAAGTCAGTGACATACTGCTTCAGGAAAGCATCGGCCAACTCCCTCCAATCTTCCTTCACTTTCTTCTCCAAAATGTGGTACCACACCACGTGAGCTCCTTCAAGCGACATTCCAAACATTTTCTGCACTTGGCGCTGAGATAAGCCAACTGAACTCATGACTGATACAAACTTTTGGAGATGCACCATTGGATCCCCATTTCCGTTAAACTTAGCCATATCAGGCATCTTGAACTGTGCCGGCAACTGTTCCTCGAAAGTCAGTGTGTCATAATCCAGCAAATCCTCATTCTTACCCCTCATCTTGCGGGTAACAGACTCAACCTGATCCCGAAGTTTCTGTAACTCTGCCTGAGACCCAGATACTTTGCCTGCTGCATACTCTGCCATATCATCATCAAAAGCGGGGGTATCATCCCCCAATCTGTTCGGAGATTCCTCTTGCCTCACATCCCCAGAATTAACCCCGGCACGAGACCCAGCTATACCAGCCATAGCAGTAGTCAAAGCTTGCAACTGTTCAGTGATCTTGGCGAGACCGTTCTCTAACTGATTCATACGGGACACCTCATTATCGGATTCACTCATACTTGTTCTTTTAGTGAGTCTTGTCCCTTCTCTAACCCAAACGGTATCTATGTTGTCTTTTTGAGACATAGACGGTGTTAACATGATATATGTATGCATGAGGTGCATGAGATGCATGTAACATATATAACATATCTTTATTAGGTATGATTATATTTTATGTTTTTATTTAATTGGTAAATGGTTTAAATATTTTATTTAATATTTAATGTTTAATTTAATTAAATTGAGATGTGTTTTATGGGCTTTGGGGGGCTAATTGGGCTGGGGTGCGAGGCTAGCAGCAAAACCAGAAATACCGACTCCGTTCGAACGCCCATTCGAACGCGGCACGAACGTCCGCAATCTGCCTGACGTTCGAACGAAGTAACGAACGCAGCACTAACGAAGACTGTGAACTTGTGAAATGAACTTGATGACGTACTTATTCTGAATTTCCCCTTCCGACCTCCGTTTGCCGCAATATCCTTAGCTAAAAAGGTAGTGCCTCCAACTGAGACTCATCATCGGGTTTCACATGCGAAAATGCAATGTCTACACCCGTCAACAGTTGGCGCCGTTTGTGGGGAACTGAACAAAAAGCAGCTTGCGTGATAGGACGATATCGGAAGATGGAAACCACATATTGTCGGAGAGTTCGACAGCAGAGTGGATGGGAAAGATGGAGGAAAACATGAGGAAGGATATGGAGGAAAACCAGACCCTCATGAAGGCCATGATGGAGAAGCTGGAAAGACTAGAAAAAATGAACAACGAAAGGATGAGAGCTTTGATGGAGTTGGTGTTTGGAGTGCCAATCCGATTTGTACATTTTATTATTTATTAATAAAATAACTATTTTTTTATTCCATACCTTATTAATGGTATTGTCATTACGCGTATTAAATTGATATATATATATATGCTAAGAATGACATCGACCTTAGAATAGTTTACACTAGAATAGTCTTGACACTAGGTGTAAACTATTCTTAAAGTAAATATTTCTAGTCATTGGTTTTGGAATACGGTCGAATTCCTATAACCTAGAAGACTAGCACATGTCGTATATTGGAATTGGAGTTCCAATGGTTTAACGCGATGTACCATGAGTTTTGGAAACTCGTATAGACATGTGGGTATTCGTTGGAGCGAATACCGAATGACTCACAGATGATTCCTGATAGTTGGAAGTACACACCAACGTCAATAGGAATCTCCTCAAGTCGAGTAGCATATGTAATCCTTTGACTATAGGATATCATTGATTTTGTGTGAGATCCTCCACACTTAGATGCCATGTATGTCAGAAACATTTCATGGTCTGGTCTCTAGATGTTTGTTGGGTGTGGACCGATGCACTCAGTAATCAAGTACGAAGCAAGATAGGATCTGTCGGCCCATATGTGTACCATAAGGGGTTTAGGTATCCATGTTAGTAAAGTCACGATTCTTAAATCTTTGGCCAAAGTCGATCACCTAGGGTGGATCGCATCAGTTATGAAGAATCGTGGACATGTCGACATGAGATGTGCGTCTTGGAAACTTGACGGTATATTCTATGTTTCCTAAGCACAACTCGGATAGCCTACGGCTGAGGGATTGTTAAACATAAATGAAGACCTCGACTTGTATAGTTCAGAAAGGTCGTTCGTGTTCTTCGCGAATTCGGAGGTGGCCGAGTTACGTACATATTAGCTAGGCTTATATGACGAACGTGTCTGAACTTAGAGAGTCCCAATATGAAGTGTACTCGTTGAGCACTTGGGTAACCGATTAATTTTTGATAAAAGATAATATTCGATATTATAATTATCAACTAAATAATCAAGTGTTATTGGATAACATTGATTATTTACTTTGACCTAATTGGATTAATTCAATAATTACACAGAGGCTTAATTGTAAAATCATAATTATCTCTACCATTTGAGGATATTATGATAATTGTAAGTATGTAATAATAGGTGGTTTTGGCTTGATTTAATTGAATTAAATCAATGTGGAAAACATTTAACTAATCCATTTCCTAATCTTTGGCTTGATTTAATTGGATTAAATCTAAGTGGGAGACAATGAAGATTATTCACACCTAATTATATATATTTGGACAAATTAGATTAAGCTCACTTGAAAGTCGATTACAACTTTTATTAATTAAAAATTGCCTAAGTTTTGCTATAAATAGCAAGCTTTATGAAGGTTTTAATTACAAGTTCAAATACAAGCATAAGCAAATTCTTGAGAGATTAGCCTAAGTTAGAGAAGTGTTTAGAGAAAATTGTGAGGTCTCTACAACATTTCATCTAGGTGAAATCGAGATTGGATCTTGAAGTGAAGCTTGGAAGCATTGGAAACAAGATTGGATCTTGAAGTCAAGCTTGCACACCTTGGAGGTTCTCCAACAATTTCAACAAGGAGAAGTAGTTTGGATCTTGCATCAAGCTTACTAGGTAATGTTTGATCTTCTTCTAAGCTATGTTTATTTGTGTATTAGATACATGATCACATAACTTAATGTTGAATAAAGCTAATCAATTATGTTATGATACTTTAGAAATATAAACACAACATGCTTGTAATTAGGTCAAAGATGTTCATGTTGGACATTGAATAATTAATAAGAGTTTGGAACTCTAAATTAAAGCTTAGAGCTATGACTACCATTTTAGATTCACTTGACCACCTTTAGGTGGACTAGAATTGTTCATGAAATATTTCTAATTGGGATTCTAAAATGGTTTGTGTATTGGATTCAAAATTTACGCAAATGCGTATTTAGAATAAATTTATGTTTTTTTTTTAGAAATATTTGATATTTTGAAAAACTTGATTTTTATTCTATAACATGTGTTTATGTTGGTTTTGAAATTAAAAATTAATTTTGGGTGTTTTTGAAGTGTTTAGGGAAGACCAGAAGCAATTAGGGTAATAGACCCTAATTGCATCAGCTCACTGGAAAGTGAGCTGAGCAATTTGAAAAAAAAATAGCAGCACCTGGGCGCGCGCACTGTAGCACGTGTGCTTCACGCTCGCCGCGCCCTTCACGCGCGCCAATTTTGTTTTCCCTCATTCGGGAGCTTCCGGACTCCGATTCAGTCCCGATTTTTTCATATACACTCGTAATGGAATATAGTATTTCATTAAATGATTTAAAATTACACCAGTACTTGATATCCATGGGTTAGACCCATTTCCGCTGTCCGGGTCTTCGATCCGACCCTAGGGGTTCCACAACTGCCCCAACAGAATGGTATCAGTAGCAAAGGCTTAACCACACAACACATGTTTTGAATATATGCCATAGTAATTTTAATTTAATTATGCATAAGACATATTGAATATGTATTGTATGTTTTAAATTAAAACTTTGACTTAATTAAGTTAATGATTGATTGTCATAAATCTCTCGTGATTAGGTGATTACTTTTAAGTAATAATATTAATAATATTGGAGCATTATTGGATGGTCCGTCTTGTCAATACAGAGATGAATGAGTTCTTACTACTTATATCCAATATCGTCATTAGTGTGAGGGTATAATTGCTCGTAATTTAGGTCGTTCCTGTAAAATATTAGATGTAGCGTGATGAGTTAACGTAGTCACCCAATATCGCCATTAGTGTGAGGGTGTACATACGAAGCTCATTAGTGCACATTGACAAGTATACACCTAGAACACGTCTTAATCCAATATCGTCATTAGTGTGAGGATAAGAAACGGTTCAGGACCAAAACCAGGAGTCACATGAAGTGATTGACCTTGAAGGTTTACCTAATGAGTTTACAAAGGCCAATATCGTCATTAGTGTGAGGCTGGAGTAAATGTCATGTGATCCACTTCATGCTATGAAATTTTGATAATCAAATTTCTATTTTTCCGTTAAGGGAGATTACAGAATTATGTAAAGTAGTGGAATGGTACTAATAGATTTAAAATTCCATAATCAATTAGTGTTATCATTTTTGAAATGAAAATTATTCTGCTACTACTCAAAAATGTTGTCTTGTAGATGGCTGCCACTAATCCATTGATGAAACTTTTGGAGTCCTATAAGCTAAAAGGAGCTGAGAACTATTTAGAATGGGAAATGAACCTACGCCTTGTCTTGGAGTATGAAAAGTTGACTTATGTCACTATCAATCCACTGCCTGTTGATATCGATTTGGACTCAACTCCAGAAGAGCAAGAAACTTTTGATAGATGAAAGGATGATAACCTAAAGGTGAAATCCTACATCTTAGGATCGATGGTTCCAGATTTGCTAAGACAGTACATAGAAGTACATGATGCTTGGAGCATCATGCGAACACTCAAGGAGTTGTTTAAGGAAAATCAAGAGATGAAACTTTATCGAAGGTCTAAGGAATTGTTCCGTGCTGAACTCAATGAGGGAAGAGCTGTCAGCACTCATGTTTTGAACATGATAGACTAGATTCGATATCTGGAACGACAGGGCATTGTGTTTGATGAATGGCTGGGCCGTAGTTTGATTATGTCTCATTTGTCTGGTTCTTATGCTGGCTTTGTATTGAATTTCCATATGCATTCGATGCAAGCCACATACGAAGAACTTCATAACATGCTACGCACGGCGGAGCAAGATTTGAAGAAAGGCAACCCCACATTGTATCTCCATGGTGGAGCTGACTCTTCAAAGACTTCTGGGAAGTCAAAGAAAATAAAGATAGGGAAGAAGAATATATCAAAGAAAAACTCCAAGAAGCACAAAGGCGCAAAACCAAAAGTAGCTCATGATCAATGTCTACAATGCAAGAAGTCTGGACACTGGAAGAAGGATTGTCCAGAGCTTAAAGCAGGACCCTCAGGTACGCTTTGTATTTTTCCAATTATTGACATCTCATTAGCCTTAGATGCAAATAGTGGATGAGTGTTAAATACTGGTAGTCCTACTCATATTTTCAATTCCTTGCAGGAAATGAGGGTTAAAAGAATGCTGAATAAAGGGGAGATCCAACTTAGAGTTGGCAATGGCGATACATTGGATGTCAAGGCCATATGAATTGTTGTTCTAGATCTCCCAAATGGATGTAAATTAGATTTGCATGACTGTTATTATGTTCCCTCACTTATCAGACAAATAATATCGCTGCCAATATTATATAAAGAGGGATATAAAATAAACATTAAGGATGAAACTTTATGTTTGTATGATAAATATAATTTATTGAAATGTGAATGTTCTTTATCAAACGGTCACTATATTTTGGAAACATGTAGAAATGTCTTTAATATAGAGAAAAATACAAATAAGAAGTCTGAACTAAATAATACTGAATTATGGCATATGAGATTGGACCACATAGGTGTTAGACGTCTATCCAAATTGGTAAAGGATGGTTTGATTGAAAATCTTACCTTAGATCCTTATCCAATTTGCGAGTCATGTATCCAAGGAAAGATGATAAATGCCTCATTTCAAGGTGTTGGACACCGTGCTGAAGATTTACTGGAGCTAATACACAGCGATGTGTGTGGTCCATTAAATTATGCCGCTCATGATGGTTCGACATACTTTGTGACTTTCACAGATGACAAGTCTAGATATGGATATGTCTATCTGATGAAACATAAGTCGGAAACATTTGACAAGTTCAAAATATTCTGAAACGAAGTAGAATAACAAACCAGTAAATTCATTAAGTGCCTTAGATTAGATCAAGGCGGTGAATACATGAGTGAAGAATTCAGAAATTATTTAAGGGATAATGGAATTCTCGCCCAAAATAGCCCACCAGGAACACCTCAACACAATGGAGTGTCTGAGCATATAAATCGTACTTTATTGGATATGGTGCGAACGATGATGAGCTATACAAATCTTTCTTATTACCTTTGGGGTTACGCTTTACTAATTGCTGCCTACATACTTAATAGGGTTCCATCGAAAGCTATTTCTACGACCCCCTATCAGATATGATTCAGTAGAAATCCAAGTCTTAAGCATTTAAAGATTTGGGGTTGTCCTGCATACGTTAGAATTGCGCAGCGGGATAAACTAGCACCCAGATGGTATAAATATAGGTTCGTTGGATATCCTGATAAATTCCATGGGATATCAATTCTACGATTCCGAACAATGAAATGTATTTGTCGTTCGCTTTGCAACTTTTCTTGAAAAGAAATTTTTAAGAGAAAGTGAGAATTGTAGAGAGATTAAACTTGATGAGCTTGATCCCAACATTAATGATCATGAGATGGAACCAGAGATCCAACTAGGTGAAGGATCAGTAGGGGTTTTTAGGGGGTGAATCCGGTAACGCAGCGGAAGCGGTGAAAATCCGATTTTCAGATTTCAAAACTTTTTCTCGGATTAATTAAATAAACATATTTATTTAACATTCCAATAATCAAATTATGAAAATAAATTCAATAAATCATATTTAAGTGAATTTACGGAAATACCCTTACTTTGTATTTTTGTCCATTTTAGTCCAAAATTGATCTAATCAATTTTGAATGATTCTAAATCATTTCCAAGATGAACTTATGATGTTCAAAACATCAAAACACCAAAGCAACCAAAATCCCCAAAATCCAAGTCTTGGCCGAGAGCACCATTTAGGTTCCATTTTGTGCATTTTGCACTTTCATGCTTCAAGACACATCCAAATGATATCCAATCAACATGAAACTTTATATGCATCATATACACACATAAATACACAACATATATGAAAACCCCCAAATTTGGAATTAGTCATGAACCCTAATTTTTCAATTTTCACAAATTGGACAAATTAGACCAAATATATTAAATCAATTACTTCAATCCTCATTCTTCCATCCAATCCAAGTCTCAACACAATGAAACAACTCAAGATCAAATCTAGGTCATTTAAGAGTGGGTCAATAACTCTAGATTAGCAACATGGTTTCAAAAACCTTAAAAGAATGATTATAACTACAATAGTTACAAGCTTTCTTCATCACACATGCTCAACACTTTCAACCAAAATTCCATCATCAAAAACACAAGAAATAATTAAAAGAATAACTTAAGAACATCACAAGATGTTGCCTAGATCCTAAGGAACAAATTCCTTTCTAATAGTAAGTTTGAAAAACTTACAAAATCCAAGCTTTTTTTTAAGTTTTTCATTTTCTCCTTCACTTGCTTTCTTTGTTTTCTTTAATGGTGTTTCTTGTAAAGTGTATTAGGTTAGCTAAAATGAAAATGAAATGAAAACAATTTATATTAGGGCAAAAAATTGCCTTGGCCGAAATTGCATATACCAAATGCAAGAATATAAATTTCAATTTCATTTGCAAATTCATTAAATCAACTTGCATAAATATCTAAAAACACTTTAATGATATTTATATAAAGTCAACAAAGGCAACATAATCATTTACTTTAAATATCCTAATGTAAGATATTTATATTTTAATTAATTTAATCATTTAACAATTAAATAATTAATTAATTAGTCAAATACAAATATATTAAATATATGTATAATATTTACATTAAATATTAAAAACATATATTCATTTAGGATAAAATTCAAGTAACTCATTTTGACTATTAATTAATGTGTATTTAAATTAATCAAGTATTAAATGTAAATACACAATAATTAGGCAAATGACTATCTAGTCCCTTTAGCATGTATCTTGCGTTTAACCTTTAAACGACTTTATAAATAATCAATATTATTTATTAATGTTGCTCTAGTGCTCTACGAGTATGTTTCATTATTGAGACTCTCTAGATTCAGGTATATCCGTCACGAAATCTAATTTCGTGTCCATAATCTATCCACCCGTAGATTATGACGATCACAGATAATCTCGCTGAACCATACAGGTCGAGGTCATGGCAAATGTATAATTCCTCCGTCACAGGTATCCGGATAAATCCCAGAGATATAAATGTAAACGTCAAATCTCTATCGGGATTATCCAGTCGACTATTCTATTAGCAATCTCAAAAGAATGTTTAGAACTAGCTTCTAAACTTTACCATGGGCCCATGGTTTTATCTGATTGCTAATCATATGGACTACCTATGCTCTGATACACAGAACTGACGGATCCTATCTTGATACACATAGGACACCCTGAGGATCTATCTACACCCAACGAACAGACGGAGGTCTGATCTAAATAGATCGGTGACGTGACTGCCGTCTAAGTGTAGAAGATGTCTCATGTGCCCACAATGGCATCTCAAGTCTAAGAATCACAAGTGCTACTCAACCCAAGAAGATTCTTATTGACGCTGGTGTACCATCCATTGAGAATCTTCGGTCAGTCGTTCAGTGTTTATCCGCTATAAACACCTACACGTCTATACTAGTCTCCAAGACTAATGGTTAATTGAGAAACCATTGGAATCATATATTCCAGTATACGACATGTACCGGTCTCAACGGGTTTACTATACTGACCAAGTAGTGTAAACCTTGACCAGGAACAGTCTGAGAATGACAACGTCATGATACTTCTCAATGTCTGTTGCGACGCTTTTGCAACTGTATCATGACTAATCATTCTCGGGTCATTACGTCTTTACCATATAGAAATATAGATTATATTATAGAAACTGCATATATTATTCATAATAATAATGTTTTACAGAAGTATTTAACAGAAATACAACCGGGAATTGGCGCTCTGATCACCAACCCCAACAGGATCTACAACACAGGTTCTACGTAAGTTGAATAGAATATCAAGGCCTCATGAGAGACTATTTTTAACATATGATGTGAGACTTGATGTTCTCCTCTTGGAGGAAACAGACCCGACTACGTATAAAGAAGCGATATTGATATCGATTCGGGAAAATGGCAGGAAGCCTTGAAATCCGAAATGGATTCAATGCATGCCAATAAAGTCTGAGACTTAGTTGAACTTACTAAAAGAGTTAAATCTATTGGTTGTAAATGGGTTTACAAAAGGAAGCGAGGGCCCGATGGAAAGATGGAAACATTTAAGGCCCGACTGGTAGCGAAATGTTACACTCAACGTCCTGGGATTGACTATGAGGAAACTTTTTCACCAGTAGCCATGCTAAAATCCATTAGGATTCTTTTACCCATTGCTGCATATCACGACTATGAGATATGACAGATGGATGTGAAAACCGCTTTCCTAAATGGATTCCTTGAAGATGATATCTATATGGAACAACCAGAAGGTTTTGTATCCAGTGAGACTTCAAACTTGGTTTGTAAGCTCCAAAAGTTTATTTATGGACTTAAACAAGCATTCCGAAGCTGGAATCATCGTTTTGATGAGATAATTAGATTATCTGGATTCATAAAAAAAATGAGGAAAAACCATGTGTTTATAAGAAAGTTAGTGGGAGCATGATATTTTTCTTAGTCTTGTATGTAGACGACATCCTTATCATAGGAAATGATATAAGGATGATGCAAAGTGTGAAAGTCTACCTTTGCAAGAACTTTTCCATGAAAGATATGGGTGAATCTTCTTATATACTAGGTATAAGGCTCTACCGAGATAGAGTTAGAAAGCTTAACGGGTTGTCACAATCGACGTACATCAAAAAGATGTTAGAAAGGTACGGTTTTACCAACTGCAAGGCAGAAAATGTACCTTTCCGATATGACATACATCTTTCGAAGAAAATGGCACCTCAAACTGAGGAAGAAATAGTTAGGATGTCTAACTTGCCATATGCTTCTTGTATTGGAAGCATAATGTATGATATGTTATATATTAGACCTGACATCAGTTTCGGCGTCAGTGTGACCAGCCGATATCAATCTGATCCAGGTAATGATCATTGGACAGTCATGAAACATATCCTAAAGTATCTTAAAGGCACCAATGATAAGTTTTTATATATGAAGAAAGTGAGCTACAAGTTAAGGGTTAGACAGACTCCGACTTCCAGGGAGATTCGGATGATAGAAAATCTACATCAGGATACATATTTACCCTTAACGATGGTGCGATTAGTTGGCGTTGTTCAAAACAAGGCTCAACAGCTGATTCCACCACTGAGGCAGAATTTATAACGGCTTCAGAAGTTTCTAAAGAAGCTGTTTGGATTAGAAATTTTATCACAGAACTTGGCGATGTGCCTAGTATTGTGGATTCGATCCCATTGTACTATGATAATAATGGAGCCATCCCGCAGGCTAAGGAGCCGAGGGCGCATTCCAAGTCTGAACACGTGGAAAGAAAATACCCCGTAATTAGAGATAATTGAACGAAAAGACATAATGGTCTTGAAGGTTCAAAGACAATACAACATAGCAGACTCGCTTACAAAGGCCTTACCTCTTAAGTTATTCGATAAACATGTGGAGGAGATGAGACTACGTTACCATCCAGATTGGCACTAAGCAAGTGGGAGCTTTGATGGAGTTGGTGTTTGGAGTGCCAATCCGATTTGTACATTTTATTATTTATTAATAAAATAACTACTTTTTTCATTTCATACATTATTAATGGTATTGTCATTACGCGTATTAAATTGATATGTAGATATGCTAAGAATGACATCGACCTTAGAATAGTCTTGACACTATGTGTAAACTATTCTTAAATTAAATATTCCTAGTCGTTGGTTTTGGAATACTGTCGAATTCATATAACCTAGAAGACTAGCACATGTCGTATATTAGAATTGGAGTTCCAATGGTTTAATGTGATGTACCATAAGTTTTGGAAACTCGTATAGACATGTGGGTATTCGTTGGAGCGAATACTGAATGACTCACATGTGATTCCTAATAGTTGAGAGTACACACCATTGTCAATAGGAATCTCATCGAGTCGAGTAGCATATGTAATCCTTTGACTATAGGATAACATTGATTTTGTGTGAGATCCTCCACACTTAGATGCAATGTATGTCAGAAACATTTCATGGTCTGGCCTCTAGATGTTTGTTGGGTGTAGACCGATGCACTCAGTAATCAAGTGCGAAGCAAGATAGGATCTGTCGGCACATATGTGTACCATAAGGGGTTTAGGTATTCATGTTAGTAAAGTCATGATTCTTAAATCTTTGGCCAAAGTCGATCACCTATGGGGGATCGCATCATTTATGAAGAGTCGTGGACATGTTGACATAAGATGTGCACCTTGGAAACTTGACGGTATATTCTATGTTTCCTAAGCACAACTAGGATAGCCTACGACGAGGGATTGTTAAACATATGTGATGACCTCGACTTATATAGTTTAGAAAGCTCGTTCGTGTTCTTCACGAATTCGGAGGTGGCCGAATTGCGTACATATTAGCTAGGCTTATATGACGAACTTGTCTGAACTTAGAGAGTCCCAATATGAAGTGTACTCGTTGAGCACTTAGGTAGCCGATTAATTTTTGATAAAAGATAATATTCGATATTATAATTGTCAATTAAGATAATCAAGTATTATTGGATAACATTGATTATTTACTTTGACCTAATTGGATTAATTGGATTAATTCAATAATTACACATGGGCTTAATTATAAAATCATAATTATCTCTACCATTTGAGGATATTATGGTAATTGTAAGTATGTAATAATATTAATAGGTGGTTTTGACTTGATTTAATTGGATTAAATCAAGGTGGCAAACATTTAACTAATCCATTTCGTAATCATTGGCTTGATTTAATTGGATTAAATATAAGTGGGAGACAATGGAGATTAGTCACACCTAATTATACATATTTGGATAAATTAGATTAAGCCCACTTGAAAGTTGATTACAACTTTTATTAATTAAAAATTGCCTAAGTTTTGCTATAAATAGCAAGCTTTAGGAAGGTTTTAATTACAAGTTCAAATACAAGCATAACAAATTCTTTAGAGATTAGCCTAAGTTAGAGAAGTGTTTAGAGAAGCTTGTGAGGTCTCTACAACATTTCATCTAGGAGAAATCAAGATTGGATCTTGAAGTGAAGCTTGAAATCATTGGAAACAAGATTGGATCTTGAAGTCAAGCTTGCACACCTTGGAGGTTCTCAACAATGAGAAGTAGATTGGATCTTGCATCAAACTTACTAGGTAGTGTTTGATCTTCTTCTAAGCTATGTTTATTTGTGTATTAGATGCATGATCACATAGCTTAATGTTGAATAAGGCTAATCAATTGTGTTAGGATACTTTAGAAGTACAAACACAATATGCTTGTAATTAGGTCAAAGATGTTCATGTTGGACATAGAACAATTAATAAGAGTTTGGAACTCTAAATTAAAGCTTAGAGCTATGTCTACCATTCTAGATTCACTTGACCACCTTTAGGTGGACTAGAATTGTTCATGAGACATTTCTAATTGGGATTCTAAAATGGTTTGTGTATTGGATTCAAAATTTACGCAAATGCGTATTTAGAATAAATTTATGTTTTTTTGAAAAATATTTGATATTTTGAAAAACTTGATTTTTATTCTATAACATGTGTTTATGTTGGTTTTGAAATTAAAAATTAATTTTGGATGTTTTTGAAGTGTTTAGGGAAGACCGGAAGCAATTAGGGTAATAGACCATAATTGCATCAGCTCACTGGAATGTGAGCTGAGCAATTTGAAAAAAAAATAGCAGCACATGGGCGCTACAGTGCGTGCGTGCACTGTAGCGCGTGTGCTTCACGCGCGTCGCGCCCTTCGCGCGCACCAATTTTGTTTTGCTTCATTCGGGAGCTTTCGGACTCCGATTCAGTCCCGGTTTTTTCCTATACACTCGTAATGGAATATAGTATTTCATTAAATGATTTAAAATTACACCCATACTTGATATCCATGGGTTAGACTCATTTCCGCTGCCCAGGGCACCGATCCGACCCTAGGGGTTCCACAACTGCCCCAACAAGCTGGTCCGAGTCAGAGGAGAAATGAGATAGCTGAAGGAAAAAAAGTGGTAGACTTGAGTGGAGATGATGAACTCGGGAGGAAAGATCCCCAGAGGGTGAGGTCGGTTGTGATAACGAGAGCTTTGTAGACGGAAAGAATGTGAGAAGAATGAGAGGGAATGCGAACGCCAGAGTCCTCTAGTAATAGCCCGCGTTCTAAGAATGAGGGAGACATAAGAAATGGTGGAAGGGATCGAGAAGTGTCCAATCATGGCACACATCGTGCCCGGAGTGGTCGGCATAAGGAAACCCACGGGAGACAATGATATGACACAGATAACCATATGAAAGCCTAGTTCATGAAGGAGATGAAAAAGTGGGAAGAAAAATTGAAGACGGATAAATGAGATGGTCATGATGGGGAGACAACATCTCCCTTTACGGAAGAAATCCTGTCAGCGGAATTCCCTAAGCGGTTCACGATGCCATCCATAAACTCCTACATAGGCCACACCGACCCTAAGTCTCACATCGAAAGTTTTTTTTTGCTAATGAAGGTCCAATGAATGGTGGGAGACGCCATCTGCATGGTGTTCCCTCTAACCCTGAGTGGGCCCGCTATTTTATGGTTCAGAAGTTTGACTCCGGGAAGCATCAGCAGTTTCTCCCAACTCAGGAAATCGTTCATTTGACATTTCAAAGGGGCATGTGTTCCGAAGAAGACAGTGAGAGAGTTAAGATTAATGAAACATGGGGATGATGAGCCCCTGAAGATCTTTATTGAAAGATACCACAACTTGGTGCTTGAGGTCGGGGCATACGAGTCGTCAGAGGCTCTGGAAAGTCTCAAGGGGGCCTTGAAGGTCGGGAAGTTGTGGACTCACCTAAGGGTCCAGGACATACCAGATTACGCCACTGCTCTGGAGTTAGCCAGGAAGTTTGTTCTGATGTAGGAAAAAGAGAAGTTTACCCGGAGAGGGGGAGCTCAAAAAGAAAAGATGGTGAGGCCGGAGATATCGCGGGGGTCGGACAGAGAACTGAGAAAGCCACCCCCGAGACAAAGAGAGTTCAGGACGGTGCCTACCAACAATATACCGCAGGAGAGGAGGGCTCAGATACAAGTAAATCACGTGTCCGGAGGCACATGATACACTTATTTGAGTAAGCCGTTGGCTCAGATCGTCAGGGAAATCCAAGGTAAAGGCATTCTGATGGAACCAGACTTGAGGAAGTATCCGGTGGAGAAGAAGAGTGAGAAGTCCTATTGTGCGCATCATAATATGAGAGGGCATATGACGAAAGGTTGTAGGGAGCTGAGGAAGCAGATTATGTGCTTAGGGAGATTCATTCAGGGATTTATGGGAGTCACGCCGGGGGGCAGTCGATTGCGTATAAGGATTTGGGGCATGGGTTCTACTGGCCGACCATGCACCAAGACGAGATGAAGGTAGCTCAGAAATGTGAGGGGTGCCAGAATAATGCAAACATTCATCATCAACCTGCAGAGCAGTTGACCACTCTGACCATCCCCTGGCAGTTCACCCAGTGGGGGCTGGACATAATCGAGCCAATGCTGGCTGGGCGAGGACAAGCCAAGTACACCATCGTTGCCATTGACTATTTCACCAAGTGGGTAGAAGCCGAACCATTATCTGCGATCACGGAGAAGAAGGCGACAGACTTCATAAAGAAGAATATCATTTACCGGTTCGGGATTCCTCAGGCCATCATTACTGATAATGGAAAGCAGTTCGACAACAAGGGTTTCAGAAAGCTCTGTGATGATCTCCAAATCACCTTGAGGTTCGCTTCACCTGCCCACCCCAAGTCTAACGGACAGGTCGAGGCTACCAACTAGGGGTGAGCAAAACCGGTTTCGATTCCGATTCCACATGGAACCGGAACCTACCCAGAAAAAATCGGTTCCTAACTAAGTGGAACCGGAACCTACCCAATTAAATAGGGTACCTTATTATTCGGTTCCAATTCGATTCCGGTCCGGTTCCGAATTACCCTATTAACTTAACTGTTATTTATTGAATGTCTTCTTCCAGAGGCTCACAAATCTTCCTTGTAACAACTCAAACCTGTACTTGGATACGATGTAAAACAATGAGCAGATGTAGATGCATATCCAGACCAATATATATGAATTTGTATCAATAATCAAAATTTAAGCTCACGATACATATATATGAAAATTACCTGAGCCGGGAAACGTGATTCGCTAGGGCATTTCTTGTCTTCCCAAGCTGTAGGATCAATATTTGCTCCTCCAAAGCTAGAAGCCTAAACAAAAATATTATCAGGATGTTGATTAAATAAATAATCAAAATTCAAAATTTATGATGAAAAAAATTGATTACCCAATACAAACCTCAAAAACTCAATAGAGCTGGTGGGTGGAATAGTTATAGAGGAAAAGGGGCAAGCCAGGGGTTATAGATCTCACTGAATCCCTGTAACGTGGTGGCAATCCTATAAACAGACAAGAAAAGATAAAAATGAACCATAAAACATATCATCTCAAAAAATGAAAATTGAAGAAGATAAAATCGGGTATCAAAACCGGGTGTCTAATCCGGTTCTGAAATACGGTTCCGGTTCCAGTTCTATGGTCCGGTTCCGGTTCCAGATATATTTGGAACCGGAATCGGACCGATTACAACCGGTTCCGGTTCCAAACTCGGATTTCTGGTCCGGTTCCAATCGGTTCCGGTTAGACCCGGAACCGATGCTTACCCCCACTACCAACAAAACGATCAAGGCAAATCTGAAGGCCAGACTCAGATCTTGTAAAGGTCTATGGGTGGAAGAGTTACCGGAAGTATTATAGGCACATCAGACAACCTGCAAGGACTACACATGGGAAACTCCATTTCCTTTGGCTTATGGTTGTGAAGTAGTTATTCCAGCAGAGATCGGGATGGCCACCCACATGGTTCAGCATTTTGAGGCTGAACAGAATGAAGAGCTCGTCAAGAACCACCTCGATCTAATCGAAGAGAAACGAGAGAAATCAGCTATGAAAGCGATTGTCTGTCAGCAGAGAATGACCCTTTTTTACAATAAGAATGTTCATATTTGGTCCTTCATTCCTGGAGATTTGGATTTGAGGAGGGTCACGTTGAATACTCGAAGACTCGAATATGGCTCGTTGGGAGCCAAATGGGAATGGCCGTACAAAGTGGTAGAGATAGTAAGATCGGGTACCTATCTTCTGGAACAGTTGGACGGTACCCGGCTCAAGAAGCCCTGGAACGCTGAGATGATGAGGAAGTACTTCCAGTAGACTTTTTCTTTGAGCCGTGAAGTCATAGGATGACCTGACCCGAACGAGAAAATTATTGTAGAGCCTCTCTTGGAATGACCCACAAAGAGTTGTAAGAAGGGCAATAGGTCCCATGAATATGAATATGAATATGACTTTCTCTTTTAAATTAAAAAGCTTATCCGTTTTACTTGTTTATTAATTAAATGCGAAAGTCATGTTCAATATTCTTGGGATATACTCGATGCGAATAGGTGCTCGGTAGCTGGGAAGGGCACCAAGCCCGTGGCACGCCAATCAATCAAACCTCCGGGTGGAAGTGTCCCGACCTGGCTCCTTTCACATTTGAGGATTTAGAACGCATCAAGGGATGAAGTACATGTGGGAAAAACGCGAACCCATCGCGGCACGCCAATCTCGGGTGTCATTATCAAACCCCCGAGGCCGGAGCGTTACTACCTCATGACTCGCATTTTTGAGGAATAGCTCGGGTAAACCGAACCCAGTGAAGTTTTTTCCCTTGCGAGTTGGCTGGTGACTCCCGTTGAGAACCATCTTGGCGCATGACATGAGGATGGTCGAAGAGCCTCCATGACCATTGTGACCTTGGGTAAATCAGACCCAGAGAGGTTTCTTCCCCTGCGAGTTGGCTGGTGGGTCACTTTGAGAAACACTCAGGGAAGACGCACATATGGTGTCTTCTTCCTCCATGGGGTTTCTGCCTGACCGCCCCGGATCAGTATAAGCATGGAATGAGGATGTTTCTGCCCTCATAGCGCTTGCAGGCTCCAAAGCCGCCCAACATTTGGAGGTTTCTGCCCTCAGGGTCTCGGCCGCTCACCGATCCGTAGCCCGGCTAGCCGGGATGCTGAATTGTAAGGTTCAGAATTGTGTTTTGGGAGGCATCAGGCAGGACACTGCCTCGGGGGCACCCGATTTGTTATCTTTTTGGGTCTGTGTGGAGTATGTGCTAAGTCACCTCCATTGTGCTAACATTGTCTTGTTCCACTTTTTGTTTTTGCTGATGCTTGGCAAGGGGACGCCTACGCCGGGATCCGCAGAGCCTCAGAGGTTGAAATTCTTCCCTCGTGATTAAGTCTCCTATGTTCCACCAGCTCGGGGCTGGATTAGTTCCGCCGAAGCTATCTTGTTCCACCAGCTCGGGACTGGATTCGTTCCGCCGATGCTATCTTGTTCCACCAGCTCGGGGTTGGATTCGTTCCGCATAGGCTATTATGTTTCATCAGCTCGGGGCTGGATTCATTCCGCCAAGGCTATCTTGTTCCACCAACTCGGGGCCGGATGCGTTCCGCCGAGGCTATTTGTTTAGATAGCTAGGGGTCGGGTTACGTCCCAACGAAAGGCTTATCATCGGCTTGGGACCGGAACACCCCCCACAGATAGACATCAGAATCCTCATGGATCAATCACATGAAGACGCCGGAGCTGACCACCAACTGGTTGATCATCACACTTCCGACTTTGTAGTTCCTGGAACTAACTCGCTACACTCGTTGGAACCGAGAACTAGGGGACATATGTTGATGGTGATTTCTTTTACTAAGGAATTTGAATAGTTCGGTAAGGGCATGGATGAAATTTCCTTTTTTTGGAGGATCAGATTTTCAGAGGTATTGGACAGTCCTCGCCTCCTCGGCCAGGGACAATCCAGACCCAGTTCCCCGGTCAGGCCGACCAGAGGACACAGTGTGATGCGAATCTCGGAGACCGACCACTTTAGAGCCGAGATCGACCACTTCAGCCCGGTAGCTCGTTTCAGCTCTGTCTTTCTTCCTGGATTGGGGTGAATGGCTCGGATATTCCGGGTCAGGTCGGCAGTATATTTTATTGTTCGGAAGACCATCTGGCCGATCTCTTGAAGACCGACGTGTGGTCGGGGTAGTTTAGACTTTTCCTTCTGGAACATCATAACGTTATTTGAAAGCTCTTTACAGGCTATCACCATTAATGATAAAGTATGACAGTGTACTTTATGGCGTGATGTGACGGGAAATAAGATGGCAGGTTCAGCTTTCGGCGAGGCGGTTGGGGCAGAGAGCTTGTCAAATCGCCGGAAACCTGCGGCGCTGACGTCGTAAAGATATGAGAACATTGTCTTGTATTCGTTAGTATATAAGGGGAAGTTGAATTCATTTGTAAGGGTTGGGAAAAATTTCATTTAAGCATTTTGTGAGAAACACTTGTAAAAACGGCAAACAGCTCGGTTAATTTTAGACCTGCCCCTAAACAGGTTGGTAGAGCTCAGTTTGGTAATAAAAACAACCCCATCTACTCTGTGCCCGTGGACGTAGGTTGGATTAGCTCCGCCGAACCACGTTAAACACTCTTTGCCGATTTTTATGTTTACTTTATCTTTTGCCATATTTGTTTTTGGTTTCCCCCAACCAAACAAATTCAAGGTTGAAGGAGGATTATTTCGGGAGAGTTAACCCGAAACTACCATTGAGACAAAAATCACCCATCAATAATTAACATTTATTTTGAAAACAAATTACAAAATATATATAAAAACAAAAAACAAAAAGGAAAATTTATCTCACAGTTATAAATAACAAAACAACTTTAATCCCTTTTCACCTTATCGTCTTCTTCATCTATACTCCCAACTCTTCTTCCATCTTCTTCATCTCCTTCTCCAGACTTCTACTAGACGAAGCATATCCAAAACATAAAGAATCCTTAATTCAAGTTTTGATCGGAATTTGGTTTTTTGATGTGATTTTGTTTCTTAGGTTTTTGGAGGTTAAATTGGTCCCAAGTGGCGTGACTCAATGGTGTAGGGTTCGGGATCTTACATTGAGTTCGAATTCAGGAAGTGTTTTTATTATAAGAGTCTGAGATAGTCAGAGATTTTACATGTTTCGCTTAAACACGGAAGAAGTAGTTTGAGAACGAGATTTCCAACGATTAAAAGAAAAAGGTGATGGTTTAAATAGAGAATTGATTGATTTATATGATATCCTAATTAGATCCGAACTATGTGTTATTATTATTTATCCAGTTAGTTGAGTTCCCCACCATCTAATAGTTTGCATCTTAAATATACAAGGAGATATGAGTTTGTTGAGTTCCCATTAATTAATCAGTTCATTTCTTTTTATTTTATATCATATGTTCTTTCATAAAGCAGAGTTTGACTAGAATCAATCTTGTACTCAAATCCAAAATATAGCAAATTGAAAATATTATTTTCATTTTTGTTCTTTGAAAATATAAATTTAAAAATAATATCAAACAGGCCCTTATATTCTCCCTTATTTATATATTCTTTTATTTTAGGTTTTCGGGTTAATTATATTTCAAGTTTGATATATAAACTGAATGATTGAGATTCAAATTTTCAAATAATCACTTTTAAATATGTGTTTATGGAACATATTTTAATCTTAAATTATCAAATAAGTGATTATTTGAAAATTTAAAGCAACTACAAACATAGGGGTTCAAGCCTCCATCGTTTACGGGATAAGTAGAATTTTTGACGATTTATTTGATGTAGTTATTTTAGATTTGTGCTCAAAACTATTTCACGGTTGGTCTTAACATCCATTGATGAGTTTAATATTCCATTTTTATCATATAAATTAATTTCTTTTTCTTTTTTCATTCGTCCTAAATTATAATTGACCTTTATTTTTATAGTATAGTTGATTTTTTAATTGTATAATATACTCTTATTTAATGTGTCTTGCTATCAACAAACATAAACTATCATTAATTAATTGTACTTGGAATAATAAGTAAAATTAGGAGTATATTAGGAAATACATAAGTAAAATTTATTATAATAATGGTATACTAAATTATGTAAATAGAAGTTTATCTTGATGGGACGAAGGGAGTAATAAATTTTATAATGTAATATTCGAAATTTAAAAATTAACCTACAATTCATAAGTTACATATTCTAAGAAAAAATAATAATGTGATTAGGGTAAATGCTCATTTTATTCCTATAATTTGAACTAATTATTTAATTAGTCTATGTATTTTAAAAAATCACTCAAAAAACCATGTTATATATTTATTTAATTATCATATTTTCACCGAATGCATGTAAAATTTATTTTGAATTATAAGTTGTATCAGAAAAAAAATACTATTTCACAATTAAAAAAAGATCCAACCACTACGAAATTAATGATATAATTATTTGGAAAATTTAAAAAATATATAGATTAATTTGATAATTAATTCAAACTATAGGGAGTAACAGATTATTTACCCCATGTGCCTTTTAAAGTGACTGTCAGCTAACCAACACCTGTCGGCACCCGCGGTTGTGTTCCATCTCCATTGGGTCACACAACTCACCACACCCGAACCCGACCCAGAAAACACACGAAGGAAAAAAATAATAAATAAATAAGTGAAAGGCTTCAAAAGACGCTCTATTTTTGAAAAATTTGAGAAACAAGACGGGATAGGGCAAGCCTTTTAAGCAGAAGAGACAGGAAAAAAAAGGAACTCCGACACAAAAATCAAACTCTTGTTTTCGATTGTTAGGCCTCTCAAATCTTCACTACGGTAAAGAGTTTCTCCTCTAAATTCTCTTTTAGCTTTGTTCAGTAACTTTTTAGCAACTGCTGCTAGTGCGATTGAAATACACACACAATAATTAAATTTACTTTAATTTCCAGTTTCCGAAAATAGAAGTTAGAATTTGGGTCTATGGAGCTTAGATTAAGTAATTGGATTAGTTTGACTGATTTATTTCCTTTGGTGCTTCATTAGAAATTGAACATTAGCAAGTGCTGGGAGTCTATGTTTTGTTTTCTCGTTCAATTTCAATGTAACTAATTAATGTTTTAGTTTTTTGAACTCTCTATTGGCTCAAACTGTGGTGTTATTGATAAATTAGTATATATTGTGAAGTGGGTGTCTAATAATCTTTGCAAGTTTTATAATTTTTGAATTTGGGTAGAATTAGGGAACCCTAATTTTCTGATGCTTTTTTAGCAACCAAATAGCAGGGTTTGACTTCGTTTCCGTGCTTTTTTTGAATGTGGTTTTGTTAGCTTAGTGGGTGTCTGATAGTTAATGTTTTAGAACTGTTGAATGTTAGTGCCTGATTGAACCCTAATTTGGTGGTGAAAACTTCGTTATTCTTTTTATTTATCTTATGATTTTTGAAGAGATGGGTGGTGAAGAGGGAACAAGCAACGGTGATGTGGACTGGTTGAAAAGAGAAGAGTTGAATAATGGGTGTGGAGTTGGAATTGAGCGTGATTTTTTTGATGGGAACTCAAGCCAAAGTGAGGGTTTTCGGACTTACAAGAGGCGGAAGCATGCAATGTCGAGTTCAGAGGGGAAAAGTTTAGAGGATTGGACATCTTCTGTGGAGGTTGTTGGTAAAATCACTGACCAGGTATGTTTCCGCGAATATATGTATATATGTGTGCAATATCAAATTCTTGTTCATTCTGATAGTGAATTAGAACATCATTTTTGCTAGTTTTGAAGCTCGAGGGCGAAATATGAGTTGTACTGATTTTAAAACATACCAGCTTTAAATAAGTTGAAACACTAAACTTTGAATTACACTTGTAGTTGCAGAGAAAAGCTGTGACTGAGAAGATAAAAGGTGACTTGTTAATTGAGTGATTTTTTACTTGGTTAACGTTCCTTCATTATAACTATTGCCGACTTGAATAAGTAATTGAAGGTTATGGAAGGTTATGATGTGAATCTTGCATATATCTGTGGAACTCTGGCATATTAATAAAAAAATATGCTAACTGAGCAGGATTTGTCAGAGCAGTAAAGCCATTAATGTTTTCGCCATTTCATCACCTTTTCATATGTCCATGCAGGTTTGATGATGCAGGGAACTACTCGACAGTTAGATTGATGAATTAAATTTATTGCTGATGTGAATTATTCAAAAAAACGTAGTTGAATATATTCAAAAAAGAATAGTACTTGTGCATGATTTACAGCATGTAGTCAGTCAGCTATCAGCCTGGTTTTATGCTTATAAATTACTGCTATACAAAATACTGGTGGAAGAACGTGCATTTGTAAGATGTTTGGTTGGTAGTTCCAGAACAAAAGTTTGCAATTTTAACCTGGTATTCAAAGCTAAACATTTATGTTATTTATCCATTTTCTCTTTTGCTGTTACACAGTTGGATAATTAGACATTTGGTTTTGTTGAACACATATATAATTGGATGATCAGACATTTGGTTTTGTTGAACTCGTATTTGTGCAACTTAAAGTAGTCCAGTTATGTTGGCTACGATAGAATGGTTTTGGGGGTGACTGGATCAGTGCCTTCACTTTTGGGCTCTACTGAAAAATTTGATCATATGAAAAATATATTTAACAGTACGTTATCCTTGAAAAAGGAAATAATCTTTGATATTTGGGCCTATACTTTATAAGTTGATCTACCTGACAGAAACTATATAATTCTTCTTCTGCCAATAAGTTTTCACTTTTTCTGATTGTGATGATTTCTCACGGCCCTTCCCTTGCCTTTCTTAAAGCAATCTGGTCTTATGCTGAGTGTTAAGGGACAGTATGACATACTTATATACAAGCGTGAGCATGCCCGTCTTCTTGGAATAATTGAAATTCTTTTTTTTTTTAATTGTTCATATAACTGTTTGCAGAACTTTAGAGATGTTGTACTGGAGCACATGTATCAGTCATTAAGTGATGATGAAGGTGGTATACAGGAGTGTATTCGAGAAGCACTTCTATCTCATCCAGAACCAGAAATAGATTGTGCAACAACAGTTAAGGTCTGGGCTGCTCCAAAATTGCTTGTATTGCGTAGCAGTGTGTTTTTTTTTTAATAGCTATCTCTTCTCCTCCTCCAGATAAAATTGCAAGTTACTTTTGTTTATGTTGCAGGGATCTGATACTACTTACTGGATAGAAACAGATGCTCACAAACAGGGATCCCTAATGGAACTCAGTATCCGGCTAAAAGTCACGTCGGTGTTATATCAGATGGACCTTTAAATAAATCATATCATCGTATCAATACTGATATGTGTCAGCGTGCTTTCTTGGACATTATAACTTCTGAAAAGTTCACCTTACTATGTAAGGTACTCCTAGGAAATTTCCAGGGAATCAAGGTTGACAGAATTTTTAACTTGTGTGCAATTAACTCAAGTATGAAGAAGGGAGCATATGAAAATTCGCCTATGCAATTCGTGGCTGATGTGCAAGAGGTTTTATCCTTTCCTTGTCAAAATTACACATTGTTATATGTTTGCTTCACTTGATTTCCCTTGCTTTGAGTTAATGGTAAAAGAAATAGTGATTCAATGTTTGGTTGGCTGTGTATTCTGCTGGTAATTGGAACAAACTGGTGTCATATTTTGTAGGTTTTCAGTACTGTGGTGATGGTTCTTGGGTGTGTATTATTATTTGTACATGTCAATTCAAAATCATAAGTTTGGGAAAACTTATTATTATTTTTCTTTTTATGCATACACATCCCAATTCTTTACCTAACTTTCATGAGATTAGTATTATTATTTTTTCCATGTGTTCTTTCTGATGCTTGAATGTGTTTGTTTGCTACATGAACTTGTAAGTTGTATTATTGTGAAACTATTTACCTCGTTCTTCTGTTTCTATACATGTTGAAGTTTGTTCTTTTATTTTGTCCCTGATTTATTCGAAAGCAAATGTAATGAAACATGCATGATGTTTAATTGCGGGAAGACTGATAAACAAATAACTATAACTATAGATTATCTTTTTCCAATGTCAATCTTCTATGAGTCTCGTCGCAAATGAATGGATACCAACATTTCAAAATTGATTTTCTGCAGAACCTCTCTCTCAATATAAGTTATTTCCATTTTCTAGCCTGATCTTTTCCAACAATTTAAGTACTTCTTGTCCTCTTATATAACTTCACTTTGAATAACATTTGCCAGGTGTGGAAAAAGCTCCGAGAGACTGGTGCTGAAATAATCACTCTTGCTGAGAACCTTTCTGAGTTGTCTCGAACCTCGTACAACGAGCATGTAAGATACCAACATGTGGATTGAGTACTGAGTTTCATGCTGAACAAATATTCCAAAATTTAATAAGTTCAGTTTATGGTTGCTTGTAGCCTGTCTGAGTTAACATTTTTGTTTTTGTTCCAGGTGGGAGGCTCAGCATGCTGCACTTTCGAAGAAGGAAAAAATGAGGTAAAGTTTCTTTGTGCATGTTCTTATGATGTGCTCACACTGGCATTGGTAATATGAAGAACTGAAGCTTTTGAATTCACTTGTGCATGTTTGGTAAAAATATTATTAGATATTTTGGCTGCGTTTGGTGCTTTGGAGAATGTAGGTTCAATAAAATTATTAAACCGCTCCTCTGCTGCTTGTACCACAATTACAATTAGAAACAGATCTTTGTTTAGGATTAGTAGGAAGCATCTTTTGATCTTGACAGTTCAACAACCTTTTAGTATTTTTGTTTTTTCATCCTGTCTCTGCTTTGCCCTCAATCAACTTGGCCACAATTATAGACTTCAGCTTGCTCAAAGTTTCTCCGTGCTACATGCAACTTTAATAGTAGTTGAGCTATATAGATAAAGTTACTTTTTGCAGAGAATCATGATGAAATCCATGCCAAGATAAATATAAAAATGTTATTTGCAGTCTCGCAATGAAATTTATAGTTAGATATCCTTAACTGTGTAAAAATGGTTATTTTGCTGAGTATGATGGAGAAATTTAGAGCTACTAGATTGAAAGAATTTTGAATTTGTAAACCTGGATGGTTTTATTTATATATTTATTTTCTTGATCCATACTAAATGCGATCTTAGTCCTGAGGAGTATTTGACAACTTTTTGCCTGAATCAGTCATCTACCCAGGAACCTGAGTCCGGTGTTAAAGTGGAGCAAACAGCAGCATGCAATGTGTACAAGGTTCGCACTTGCAGTCACTGTGAGGAGAAGGCTGATGAGAAGGATGTTTTAGTTTGCGATTCATGTGAGGAAATGTATCACGTCTCCTGTATTGAGCCAGCTGTCAAAGAGATCCCACCAAGAAGTTGGTATTGTGCTATATGCACCGCAGAAGGATTTGGATCACCCCATGAGAATTGTGTAGTTTGCGAGAGGCTGAATGTCAATGGCCCTAGGATCCAAATTAATCGAGCTGGTGATGAGATTTGTCCAACAAGTAGAGAAATGTCTACTGAGTTTGAAAATTGCTTGTGCAAAATATGCGGTTGTAAAGGAGAAAGTAGTGGCAAATTCAGATTATGTGAACACCCCTACTGCCTCACCAAGGTTTATCATGAGAGATGCTTGACGCCGAAGCAGTTAAAACTTTATGGTCCCTGTTGGTACTGCCCTTCTTGTCTATGTGTGGCGTGTCTTACAGATAAAGACGATGACAAGATTGTGATGTGTGATGGGTGTGATCTGGCATACCACATATACTGTATGGAACCACCGCGTAAGTCGATTCCCCAGGGTAAGTGGTATTGCAGAAAGTGTGATGAGGGGCTCGAAGAAATATGCAGGGCGAAGAGGGCATATGTGCCTAAACAGAAAAAGCAATGTGAAGAGGAACCAAAGAACCACAGTTCTTGTATATGTGTGGCGTGCCATACAGATAAAGACGATGACGAGATTGTGATGTGTGCTGGGTGTGATCTGGCATACCACATATACTGTATGGAGCCACCGCGTAAGTCGATTCCCCAGTGTAGGTGGTATTGCGGAAGTGTGACGAGGGGCTCGAAGAAATACACATGGCGAAGAGGGCATATGTGCATGAACAGAAAAAGCAATGTGAAGAGGAATCAGAGAAAGGCAGTGGAGGAATGGACATGCTTTTAAATGCAGCTAGGACCTTAAGTTTCCAAGAGATGGCAGCAATTAAGATGAATATTGATGGTGCTCGATAGGGACTGCTGGGGACATGTGGCCCTCCGGTCCTCAGGAAAATTAATTTCGACCAAAAGGGTGATAGGAAGTTAATTTGTATCTTTTAAAATTACACTGGTCATGGACTATAACCTTAGTTGTGGAAGAGAAATTTAATCTGTGCCTTCCTCATTCAATTTTTGTGCAACTGCATTTCCTAGTAAGCCAAATTTGGTGAATCTCTGTCGCTATGTTGACTATGACACCACATCACTCTTGTGGTCCGCAACATTAATCTCTGTTTTTGCTGTCGAAAGTTTTTTTTTCCCTTTTCCCAAATTTGGACATCCAACTTTTCTCTCTGCAAATGAGTAAATACACCATTTTTAGATAAAGATATCCTTTTCCATCTAACTTCTAAGATTATTTAAACTTTGAGATCCTTGGTTCGAGTCACCATAAAGGTTAAAATTTCTCTCAAACTTTCTAAAGCTTTGAAAAATTATGGTGAAAGTCGGGCATGTCTTAATAATTACCAACGTGGATGAGGCTTCCCGAGGGAACAAAATTGTGGGGGAAAATTCATGAGAGCAACGCTCTGCACCTCCATGGAGTATCCAAAGTACACAAATGATCACGTTTGAAGGTATCTCAACAAATCACCTTTTAGTACCGCTCGCAAATGACGCTAAAAAAAAAAAAAAAAAAAAAAAGCTCCGAGATAAATTTAATTGGTTTGTGCTAACTACCAACGGGACCCCATGCCTGTATATATTGATCACTGCTTCACATTAAATACCATTTTTTGTTTTGTTGAGGAGGGTTCTTTAACAAATATATGCCAACTTGATGATGAAGCTGAAGATCTACCATGTCATGCCATGCTTACTGATTTCTTTTTATTAGGGACGTTAACAAAAATTCCAATTGAACCTCGGAGGTTAGTTTGCCACATATAGTTTCTTAATTTTATATATATATAGAGAGAGAGTTAATACAAATAAAAGCTATTCAAATTAATATAATTTTTTTCCAGTTATAATTGTGCATTAGAATTAATTATGTTTATAATGGAAAAAAATGGATAATCATAATATAACGATAACATAGTGTTTTCTGTTTTTGTATGTTATGATATGATATGATATTTTTTTTTTATTTTTTTTTGTGTAATGATATTTGTATAAAATATTGACAAAACGGTGATAAAATTATCATAAAAAACAACTTGAATTTATAATATAGGAAAAGAATATAAAAATAAAATAAATGACACAAATTTAAGTTGTTTGATATTTGGCTTATATTCAAATTATAGATGATCAATTAATAATGTTCCGATGAACGTTTGTATTCAACATGTTTTGTCTTCCTTGTGCATTATCTGCATGCATCAATTACATATGCATCTCGTTGGAACGGCACTCAAGCTAATTCAATAAAACTCATAAATTTTAGGGTGACCAAGTTAAGCCATTAGCACTAGGTCATGTTTTAATTTCCTATGAAATGATTCTTAAATCCCTCATTGTTGCTTTGATTTTTGATTAATAAAGAATTAGTTTAGAAACTTTATTTCTTTAGGGTTTTATCATTTTTTCTTCACGTTTCCGTTTCGTCACTTAGCCCCTTTTTATTTAACTTATAATCCCTTATTTTAATTAAATAACAAATTAGATATGTATTAAATTCCTACTCCTGTCCTCCTACAAATAAGATACTCCAGCTTCATCTCTTTAATCTTGTTTTATAGGACTCTTCCTCCTTATCCATATTCACAAAACTCATTATAAGAAAACGAGTTTTTAAAGTTGCCAAATTTCGATACTGAAAAGGGTCAACGTCGATGCTAAATATTTTGACTTTGAAAAAAACGATGCAGAAAGTGGATGTTAAAAGCTGGCCGATCAGGAAACATTTTAACACTGATGTAGAATAAGCGACGCTAGAAATTTTGCGTCCCCATTTTTCGTCGTTGAAATTGATATTAGACGACGTAGAAATGTAACAATTTCGCGTCGCATAGATCGGGTGACGCTAAAGATTTAAGGCTTTTAGCGAAGTCTATTAAGTGTCGCTAAAAGTGTACAACGTCAAATTCAGAGGTTTAGCATCGCCAATTTAATTTAATTTTTAAAAATAAATATTATTAAAATAAATTAAAATAATTATAATTATAATATATATAAATTAAAATTACATATATTATTTAAAAAAAAAACATTAATTATATTATATTTTATAAAATTAAATTAAAATTATTATTATATAAATAATAACAAAATTTATTACATACAAAATTTTTTAAATTAAATAACAAAAATCATGCAGGACGATCGCTCGGGGACGGTGCTGCGACTGTCGGGCTTGGAGGAATTGTGGAGGTCAATCCTACAACATTGTTCTGAGCGGGCGATCTCTCCACAACGCTCGTAATTGGGTCATTTTCCGATCGTGCTCCTGCTTCTGCCTCCTCATCATATCTTGAGTCTCCTTCAATTGCTCCCCTAAGATAGTGACCTCATCTGAAGAGCCGGACAATCGAGAAGTAGCTCGCCTTCCGATGAGTGTCAAGCCCGACGTTGTAAGAGGTGGTATTCCGGAACACCTAACGCGAAAACTCCTCATCCGCCAAAGGCTGAATGCCCTGCGTGAGGTTCCACTCCTCATTAGAGTTTTAATTTTCTCCATGGTAATCCCATGTCTGATAAGTCGCTGAAATTCTCGGCATATATAAGTGATCCATAACTTCGCTCAAATACTTTTTTATCGTATTCAAACAATTATTACATAGATAACTCAATCTATCGGGCACACTCATTCAACTTCTATCCATATCAACAAAAATATCTACAAAAATATAAAAACAGTGATAAATTAATTAAAATTAATGTATGTACAATATTTTTACTTAACAATTATACCATACATACATACATACTTATCCTAATCAAATTATCCGTATTAATTATATGCACCATCAATTAAATACATGAACTAAATATTTAACTAATTAATTCATAAACTACAATATTTACCTAATTAAATTATAAACCATAATTTTAGGGGACTTACTCAAAAATACAGAGTCGGTAAACAAATTACTACAATAATAATGATACATATTAGAGAAAATACATATAACTTAATTAGCTAATTCATAAACTAAAATATTTATCTAATTAAATTCTAAACCCTAAAATGAATGAATAGAAGAAGGGTCGCAGGTTGTTGGATTTTTTGCAGACTTTTAGCGTCGTCGATATCAATAGCGACACTAAATGTCATAATTTTCAGCATTACTAACTATATTTGACACTAAAGATTACTACATTTAGTGTTGATAATTACGTAACAATGCTAAATTAGGTCGTTTTTAGCAGAGAAATTATGTATTGACGTTAAAGTTTGTAATCTTTAGCGTCGAATATATTTAGTGACGCTAAAAATTATGATATTTAGCATCGCTACCTATATTCGACTCTAAAGATTACTACATTTAGCGTTGACGGTTATGTAACAACGCTAAATTAGGACATTTTTAGCATCGAAATTATGTATCGACATTCGTGGCTGATGTGCAAGAGGTTTTATCCTTTCCTTGTCAAAATTACACGTTGTTATATGTTTGCTTCACTTGATTTCCCTTGCTTTGAGTTAATGGTAAAAGAAATAGTGATTCAATGTTTGGTTGGCTGTGTATTCTGCTGGTAATTGGAACAAACTGGTGTCATATTTTGTAGGTTTTCAGTACTGTGGTGATGGTTCTTGGGTGTGTATTATTATTTGTACATGTCAATTCAAAATCATAAGTTTGGAAAACTTATTATTATTTTTCTTTTTATGCATACACATCCCAATTCTTTACCTAACTTTCATGAGATTAGTATTATTATTTTTTCCATGTGTTCTTTCTGATGCTTGAATGTGTTTGTTTGCTACATGAACTTGTAAGTTGTATTATTGTGAAACTATTTACCTCGTTCTTCTGTTTCTATACATGTTGAAGTTTGTTCTTTTATTTTGTCCCTGATTTATTCGAAAGCAAATGTAATGAAACATGCATGATGTTTAATTGCGGGAAGACTGATAAACAAATAACTATAACTATAGATTATCTTTTTCCAATGTCAATCTTCTATGAGTCTCGTCGCAAATGAATGGATACCAACATTTCAAAATTGATTTTCTGCAGAACCTCTCTCTCAATATAAGTTATTTCCATTTTCTAGCCTGATCTTTTCCAACAATTTAAGTACTTCTTGTCCTCTTATATAACTTCACTTTGAATAACATTTGCCAGGTGTGGAAAAAGCTCCGAGAGACTGGTGCTGAAATAATCACTCTTGCTGAGAACCTTTCTGAGTTGTCTCGAACCTCGTACAATGAGCATGTAAGATACCAACATGTGGATTGAGTACTGAGTTTCATGCTGAACAAATATTCCAAAATTTAATAAGTTCAGTTTATGGTTGCTTGTAGCCTGTCTGAGTTAACATTTTTGTTTTTGTTCCAGGTGGGAGGCTCAGCATGCTGCACTTTCGAAGAAGGAAAAAATGAGGTAAAGTTTCTTTGTGCATGTTCTTATGATGTGCTCACACTGGCATTGGTAATATGAAGAACTGAAGCTTTTGAATTCACTTGTGCATGTTTGGTAAAAATATTATTAGATATTTTGGCTGCGTTTGGTGCTTTGGAGAATGTAGGTTCAATAAAATTATTAAACCGCTCCTCTGCTGCTTGTACCACAATTACAATTAGAAACAGATCTTTGTTTAGGATTAGTAGGAAGCATCTTTTGATCTTGACAGTTCAACAACCTTTTAGTTTTTGTTTTTTCATCCTGTCTCTGCTTTGCCCTCAATCAACTTGGCCACAATTATAGACTTCAGCTTGCTCAAAGTTTCTCCGTGCTACATGCAAACTTTAATAGTAGTTGAGCTATATAGATAAAGTTACTTTTTGCAGAGAATCATGATGAAATCCATGCCAAGATAAATATAAAAATGTTATTTGCAGTCTCGCAATGAAATTTATAGTTAGATATCCTTAACTGTGTAAAAATGGTTATTTTGCTGAGTATGATGGAGAAATTTAGAGCAACTAGATTGAAAGAATTTTGAATTTGTAAACCTGGATGGTTTTATTTATATATTTATTTTCTTGATCCATACTAAATGCGATCTTTAGTCCTGAGGAGTATTTGACAACTTTTTGCCTGAATCAGTCATCTACCCAGGAACCTGAGTCCGGTGTTAAAGTGGAGCAAACAGCAGCATGCAATGTGTACAAGGTTCGCACTTGCAGTCACTGTGAGGAGAAGGCTGATGAGAAGGATGTTTTAGTTTGCGATTCATGTGAGGAAATGTATCACGTCTCCTGTATTGAGCCAGCTGTCAAAGAGATCCCACCAAGAAGTTGGTATTGTGCTATATGCACCGCAGAAGGATTTGGATCACCCCATGAGAATTGTGTAGTTTGCGAGAGGCTGAATGTCAATGGCCCTAGGATCCAAATTAATCGAGCTGGTGATGAGATTTGTCCAACAAGTAGAGAAATGTCTACTGAGTTTGAAAATTGCTTGTGCAAAATATGCGGTTGTAAAGGAGAAAGTAGTGGCAAATTCAGATTATGTGAACACCCCTACTGCCTCACCAAGGTTTATCATGAGAGATGCTTGACGCCGAAGCAGTTAAAACTTTATGGTCCCTGTTGGTACTGCCCTTCTTGTCTATGTGTGGCGTGTCTTACAGATAAAGACGATGACAAGATTGTGATGTGTGATGGGTGTGATCTGGCATACCACATATACTGTATGGAACCACCGCGTAAGTCGATTCCCCAGGGTAAGTGGTATTGCAGAAAGTGTGATGAGGGGCTCGAAGAAATATGCAGGGCGAAGAGGGCATATGTGCCTAAACAGAAAAAGCAATGTGAAGAGGAACCAAAGAACCACAGTTCTTGTATATGTGTGGCGTGCCATACAGATAAAGACGATGACGAGATTGTGATGTGTGCTGGGTGTGATCTGGCATACCACATATACTGTATGGAGCCACCGCGTAAGTCGATTCCCCAGTGTAGGTGGTATTGCGGAAAGTGTGACGAGGGGCTCGAAGAAATACACATGGCGAAGAGGGCATATGTGCATGAACAGAAAAAGCAATGTGAAGAGGAATCAGAGAAAGGCAGTGGAGGAATGGACATGCTTTTAAATGCAGCTAGGACCTTAAGTTTCCAAGAGATGGCAGCAATTAAGATGAACATTGATGGTGCTCGATAGGGACTGCTGGGGACATGTGGCCCTCCGGTCCTCAGGAAAATTAATTTCGACCAAAAGGGTGATAGGAAGTTAATTTGTATCTTTTAAAATTACACTGGTCATGGACTATAACCTTAGTTGTGGAAGAGAAATTTAATCTGTGCCTTCCTCATTCAATTTTTGTGCTACTGCATTTCCTAGTAAGCCAAATTTGGTGAATCTCTGTCGCTATGTTGACTATGACACCACATCACTCTTGTCGTCCGCAACATTAATCTCTGTTTTTGCTGTCGAAAGTTTTTTTTTCCCTTTTCCCAAATTTGGACATCCAACTTTTCTCTCTGCAAATGAGTAAATACACCATTTTTAGATAAAGATATCCTTTTCCATCTAACTTCTAAGATTATTTAAACTTTGAGATCCTTGGTTCGAGTCACCATAAAGGTTAAAATTTCTCTCAAACTTTCTAAAGCTTTGAAAAATTATGGTGAAAGTCGGGCATGTCTTAATAATTACCAACGTGGATGAGGCTTCCCGAGGGAACAAAATTGTGGGGGAAAATTCATGAGAGCAACGCTCTGCACCTCCATGGAGTATCCAAAGTACACAAATGATCACGTTTGAAGGTATCTCAACAAATCACCTTTTAGTACCGCTCGCAAATGACGCTAAAAAAAAAAAAAAAAAAAAAAGCCTCCGAGATAAATTTAATTGGTTTGTGCTAACTACCAACGGGACCCCATGCCTGTATATATTGATCACTGCTTCACATTAAATACCATTTTTTGTTTTGTTGAGGAGGGTTCTTTAACAAATATATGCCAACTTGATGATGAAGCTGAAGATCTACCATGTCATGCCATGCTTACTGATTTCTTTTTATTAAGGGACGTTAACAAAATTTCCAATTGAACCTCGGAGGTTAGTTTGCCACATATAGTTTCTTAATTTTATATATATATAGAGAGAGAGTTAATACAAATAAAAGCTATTCAAATTAATATAATTTTTTTCCAGTTATAATTGTGCATTAGAATTAATTATGTTTATAATGGAAAAAAATGGATAATCATAATATAACGATAACATAGTGTTTTCTGTTTTTGTATGTTATGATATGATATGATATTTTTTTTTTATTTTTTTTGTGTAATGATATTTGTATAAAATATTGACAAAACGGTGATAAAATTATCATAAAAAACAACTTGAATTTATAATATAGGAAAAGAATATAAAAATAAAATAAAGGACACGAATTTAAGTTGTTCGATATTTGGCTTATATTCAAATTATAGATGATCAATTAATAATGTTCCGATGAACGTTTGTATTCAACATGTTTTGTCTTCCTTGTGCATCAATTACATATGCATCTCGTTGGAACGGCACTCAAGCTAATTCAATAAAACTCATAAATTTTAGGGTGACCAAGTTAAGCCATTAGCACTATGTCATGTTTTAATTTCCTATGAAATGATTCTTAAATCCCTCATTGTTGCTTTGATTTTTGATTAATAAAGAATTAGTTTAGAAACTTTATTTCTTTAGGGTTTTATCATTTTTTCTTCACGTTTCCGTTTCGTCACTTAGCCCCTTTTTATTTAAGTTCTAATCCCTTATTTTAATTAAATAACAAATTAGATATGTATTAAAACTCTTCCTACTCCAGTCCTCCTACAAATAAGATACTCCAGCTTCATCTCTTTAATCTTGTTTTATAGGACTCTTCCTCCTTATCCATATTCACAAAACTCATTATAAGAAAACGAGTTTTTAAAGTTGCCAAATTTCGATACTAAAAAGGGTCAACGTCGATGCTAAATATTTTGACGTTGAAAAAAGCGATGCAGAAAGTGGATGTTAAAAGCTGGCCGAGGAAACATTTTAACACTGCTGTAGAATAAGCGACGCTAGAAATTTTGCGTCCCCATTTTTCGTCGTTGAAATTGATATTAGACGACGCAGAAATGTAACAATTCCGCGTCGCATAGATCGGGTGACGCTAAAGATTTAAGGCTTTTAGCGAAGTCTATTAAGTGTCGCTAAAAGTGTACAACGTCAAATTCAGAGGTTTAGCATCGCCAATTTAATTTAATTTTTTAAAAATAAAATATTATTAAAATAAATTAAAATAATTATAATTATAATATATAATGAAATTAAAATTACATATATTATTTAAAAAATAAAACATTAATTATATTATATTTTATAAAATTAAATTAAAATTATTATTATATAAATAATAAAAAAATTTATTACATACAAAATTTTTATTAAATTAAATAACAAAAATCATGCAGGACGATCGCTCGGGGACGGTGCTGCGACTGTCGGGCTTGGAGGAATTGTGGAGGTCAATCCTACAACATTGTTCTGAGCGGGCAATCTCTCCACAACCGCTCGTAATTGGGTCATTTTCCGATCGTGCTCCTGCTTCTGCCTCCTCATCATATCTTGAGTCTCCTTCAATTGCTCCCCTAAGATAGTGACCTCATCTGAAGAGCCGGACAATCGAGAAGTAGCTCGCCTTCCGATGAGTGTCAAGCCCGACGTTGTAAGAGGTGGTATTCCGGAACACCTAACGCGAAAACTCCTCATCCGCCAAAGGCTGAATGCCCTGCGTGAGGTTCCACTCCTCATTAGAGTTTTAATTTTCTCCATGGTAATCCCATGTCTGATAAGTCGCTGAAATTCCGGCATATATAAGTGATCCATAACTTCGCTCAAATACTTTTTTATCGTATTCAAACAATTATTACATAGATAACTCAATCTATCGGGCACACTCATTCAACTTCTATCCATATCAACAAAAATATCTACAAAAATATAAAAACAGTGATAAATTAATTAAAATTAATGTATGTACAATATTTTTACTTAACAATTATACCATATACATACATACATACTTATCCTAAATCAAATTATCCGTATTAATTATATGCACCATCAATTAAATACATGAACTAAATATTTAACTAATTAATTCATAAACTACAATATTTACCTAATTAAATTATAAACCATAATTTTAGGGGACTTACTCAAAAATACAGAGTCGGTAAACAAATTACTACAATAATAATGATACATATTAGAGAAAATACATATAACTTAATTAGCTAATTCATAAACTAAAATATTTATCTAATTAAATTCTAAACCCTAAAATGAATGAATAGAAGAAGGGTCGCAGGTTGTTGGATTTTTTGCAGACTTTTAGCGTCGTCGATATCAATAGCGACACTAAATGTCATAATTTTCAGCATTACTAACTATATTCGACACTAAAGATTACTACATTTAGTGTTGATAATTACGTAACAATGCTAAATTAGGTCGTTTTTAGCAGAGAAATTATGTATTAACGTTAAAGTTTGTAATCTTTAGCGTCAAATATATTTAGTGACGCTAAAAATTATGATATTTAGCATCGCTACCTATATTCGACTCTAAAGATTACTACATTTAGCGTTGACGGTTATGTAACAACGCTAAATTATGACATTTTTAGCATCGAAATTATGTATCGACGCTAAAGGTTGTAATCTTTAGCGTCGAATATATTTAGCGACGCTTAAAATTATGACATTTAACATCGCTATCTATATTCGACGTTAAAGATCGATATTTAGCATCGAAATTTTCGTGACGACGCTAAATGTTAAATTTTTTTGCGTCGACATATCTTTGGCAACACTAAATGTTGTACTTTTAGCGTCGTTGAGAGTTGCGGATCAATCTATTTTTACTTTTAGTGTCGTTTTATTTTGGCAACGCTAAAATTTTGAATGTTAAAAATCTTATTTTTTGTAACGTTTAACACGTGGTCACTATTTTAACTCTCGAACACCAGTCCCCTAATTTTCAATGTCGAGAGTCTTGATGAATTGGGACTGGAAACCAATATTGTCTTTAAAAATTATCTTATGTAATCTGTCAAAATGTGAGTAGAATCCCGTTGCGACCAATGACAATTTTTTTATTCAAAATTCTGTCAAAAAACAAAGAAAGACTTTCAAGAATAAAATCTCGGAGGTCTAACTTGATCTTGAAATGATTTTATTTCTTAACAAAAAGATGACACAATATTATTGGGGTTACATGCAAATTACAAGACTTCTAAAGATTTAAACTTAAGGAAGATCGCCTCAGTTGGTATCATGCATCATTCTTGTACTCGGTGTAGAAATAATATCACCAAAAACAAATATAAATATTAGTAGATTTTTTAATTTATCAATTAAGAAATTCAAAATAATTATGAGAATAATCATAATCTATATTGAGTATTCATAACCAAAAAACAAATCAGGCTGACATATCTTTATGTTGGGTGTGCAAGCAAAGTCCCAAAGTCCCACATTGGTTAGAAATGGGGAAGATTATGGGCATATAAGGATGGACATGTATCTTCATTGGTATGAGGCCTTTTGGGCAAAGCCCAAGAGCAAATCCATGAGGGCTTAGGCCCAAAGTGGACAATATCATACCAATGTGGAGATAGGTGGTGTCCAAAGTTCCTTACAAGTGGTATCATAGTTATGCCCCAGAGTTAGCCATGTGGATGAATCCTTGGAATATCGAACAAAAAGGTGGTGAGCCCCGATCGTGATCTGTGAATGTGCTCGGTTAGATAGGCGGTGCGCTCCGGTCTTCATGGACGTGTCCTAATCCCAACACGGTGAAGAGGAGTTGGCCTGAGCTAGAGTGGACGAGTGGATGATCGTTTGAGGGGAGGCTCGGTGGTCCTTGTTCGAGAGGATTGTTGGGTGTGCAAACAAAGTCCCACATTGGTTAGAAATTGGGAAGATCATGGGCATATAAGGATGGACATGTATCTTCATTGGTATGAGACCTTTTGGGTAAAACCCAAGAGCAAATCCATGAGGGCTTAGGCCCAAAGTGGACAATATCATACCAATGTGGAGATATGTGGTGTCATAGGTTCCTTACCCTTTATAATATTTTCAAGTTGAGAGTGAATTTCATCTCTCCAAGGAGAATCGTTAAATAGATTATCTGCTGAACTTCTACATTGAGGTTTTTCAAGAACGAGAAGTGAGAAGTCATCGTCTCATACTTAGGCATTTCTAACCTCTCTAAAATTATACCCGATTACTTTCACGACCGGACCCCGCATATCTCTTTTCATATCGTAATTTTACTTTTAGTACTACAAATATATCAATACTCATATTCAACCTATTCAATTAATATATCGGGCTCTTGTGAGTCTATTATCATATCTTTATTTGAAATGTTATGTCACTATCTAAATATTGGAGTCCAATCCAAGTATTATTTTTCGTAATAAATATGGTTAAAATTAAAAAAGAAAAATCTAGCATTTAATAAGCCATTCCTTAACATTGACTATAATGTGGATTATAAATTAAATCAAATAAAGAATGAAGAAGAAAGCAGTTAACGCAGTGGCCAACCAACAATTAATTAATGATGTAAATAGAAAACTATAGGAATCATAGATTCATACACAGGCAACGGCACAATAAATGGAATTAATAAATCAGCAGAATTAATTAATAAAATTTAATAGCTTTATCACCTCATAAAACTATCATCTCACATGGATGTCTGTTATGGGTGATTTTGCAGATCACCTTATTTCAAAGTTATTGATAAAGGCTTTTCAAAAAAAAAAAAAAAAAAGAGTTATTGATGAAGGAATCTCATTAAAATCTACAGTTAAATTATTTATTTAATATGAAAATTGTTCTTCTCCTCCTGTGTCAGGCGCCCCCTCCCTCTCTCCCTCTTCATCTCAAATTACAATAAGACCTTTATTCATTTAAATAAATGTATGTCTTTCTCCATATTTTAAAAAAAAATTAATTATTTGATTTAAATAAATAATTTTTTTTTACGTGAAAACAATAATCATACTCCTTTAAATAAATTATTTCCTTGACTTAATTATTTTATTTTTAAATTTAATTATTTAATATAATTATTTAATTAATTTAATTAATTTTATTTATCTCATTTATTTTTTTTCTTGGGCCGCTACGTATCATCGTCCCCCAATGCATGTCACTATCATGTCCCTGAAACTATGGTCTAGGGGCGTTACGTATCACCGTCCCTCTAGCCCTGAAATCTGGTGGTCTTGGGCGTTACATATCGTCGTCCCCCAAGCCACAAATCTAGATCCGGGGGTGCGGATCTATGCTACCCTCCAGACTCTGAATCTAGGATCTAGGGGCATCTTCATTCATAGTCCTGAACTGCGTGTGCACACGATATTTGTATCTGTCAATTCCATATCTGAGTCAAATTACATACTGATGTGAGTTTTTCCCCATGCCTCCAAAAATCATAAAAACTCATGCTTCTTTTGAAATCAAAAATTTCTGAAACATGCACTTTCTTGAAAGAGCTGGAAATAAATATGGCTAACGCCCTATGTACTTTATAAAAATAAGTTTGATACAAAAATAATTAAATAAAATCAGTTTGAGAAAAGTGGTCCACTCACTGATTTGGAATCTGGCTAGCATTATTCACTTTGTCGAAGGAAATTACAGTTCATGCGATGATCTATAATTGATAATCTTGATTAGAAAATGGTCTGAGGAATATATTACAGAATTAGGCTAAGTTTATTTATTCAAGTACTTGTTATCACTACCAGTAGTATCATACTTATATCATGGTGTAATATATGTATGTAAGCTGATACGAGACCCTTAGGGTGGCCTCTTACACGCTAGGGTGAAACTGGAATGAACTAAAATTGATTCTGGGAAATTTTTTTTACGCGTCGCGACGCTCACACATGCTAATGAACCAGTGAGCATCCTCTGCTTCCGCGTCGCGACGCTAAGTACTGCGCGTCACGACGTCCACCAGTCAGAACATGACAGTGAGCTTCCTCTGTTATCAGTGTCGCGAGGCCAGTCTTTGGGCGTTGCCGCTCACATTCCAAAACCAAAACATTTTTCTTTTTCCAGGACGGGTCGCGATGCCAGGTGTTGGGCGTCGCGACACTAGGTGAATTTCAGGGCCTAACATCAACTCTTCGAGGACATACTCCATAGTAACCCAACACCCCCATCTTTATACAAGTTAATTCAACTATCACATTCAAATTATCACAGTTCCATCTATCTCTTGTTTCATACTATATAATGTCTAGAAATGTGTACTAGAAATACTCAATTTCTCATGATCTGAACTTAGGTTCCCTTCAAACTGGTGCCTGCGTGAATTACTCATTTTTGTCTGATACTTTACGACTGTATTTTACTTAATTGTATACTTAACTTGTAAAGTCATACCTGAATTTGATGCATTCATGCTAATATGTTCATATCCACGACTGTTCCAATTGAATCTTTTATCCTCTCTTCTTATATTTCTTGTCATGATCATAATAATTCTCGAATATCACTTGGGGATTCGCTTCCTTTGACTTTAAGTATTCCTCGAATTCTTCACTTCATTTTTATAATATACTTAATATATCTCCAGTTCCACCTGCTCATCCTGACCTTGGCATTTATTTTCTTAATTTGACTGCTTAACTGTCTATTTCCTTTTCGCTAACTTCCAACTACTTACAGGCTCCGACCTCTGAGTTCTTCTATCTTTACCTTTAAATTCATTGTTAATATAAATCTAGTTATCTATCCTTTGCACCGACTTGCTCTCTTAGCCTGAATGTACCTAAAATATCTTACTTCAGTTACTCACATTGTCTTATTCTGTCAGGTGTTGCCCTCGTTTCAATAATATTTGTATGCCTAGTTTCTTTGGCCATCCATATGTTATACCTTAATAAATCGGTTCCTAGTCGTACTTTGTCTTATTTCTTAGCTAGGTACATAACATGGGAACTTATGAGTTATACTCGTTAGGTTCCTTCCGTTTTCTATCAAATAGAATTCCAATCTTGTTTCAACGCTTAGAAAGCTTGATATTCTGTAGTACTACTGAACTTAACCATTATAAGTCTATTTTAGCATTTATGCACCCCTGTCATTATTTATCTAGTGTCATTTCTATTGTTGTCTTATCTCGATAATTCCTCCTCCAAACATTTTTCTTGATGTCTTATACATATTCTTTCCTGCTCTAATATATACCCAGAACTTCTATGGTCTATGTCTTTGTCTCCTTATCCAAAGGATATATTCTTTTATATATCTCTAGTTATGTCTAACGCTGGTTCTTTTGTATTCCCATCGTTGCTTGACTACTACTTTCTATCTTCATCATTTCATCTGGACATCTTCTCTCCCAAATCCTTTACTTAGAGTTATTTTCCTCTTTTATTGTGCTCTTGTACTAAATCTGAAGGTTTTATGTTTCGGTCTCCTTCTACTTACATATTCACTTGTTTCTGGAAGTGTCATGATGCGAACATCAAAATCCTTCTTTTTTGCTGTTGTCTAACGATGGTTGGGAGGGTGGGGTTTGGGTTTTTAAGCCTTTCTGGTTATGGTGACCTCACTAGCTACCCGTGCTGTAATTGCACGTGCTGGTCATCTATAAGTCTAGGACTCTCGTGATTACATATATGGTGTTGGTTCCCACACTAAGGTACTTCTGCTAGGTACGATCTGAATTTTCTGCTTTAACTTCACTCCTGATCCATTTTCAGATTATCGATCATACTACATCTTATTGTGAACCTCCTCTAGAGTCATGCTCTCTAAAAACTCTATCATGTTTCCTCTGTACTACTTCTTACTAGTCCCAATTGCTTAATCGTCTTAAGTCGTAACCCTCTCTTAAAGTTTTACTATACTCTATTTGTTATTCCTCCTTATGAAGTTTACTCCGTTACTTAAGTTTCCTTCTTATCTCATTTCCTTGAACTCCCTACGTCTTTACTCCCCTGGAAACTTGACCGGCGTAAACACACACGTATAACGCAAGCGCACGTATCGTTCAAGTAGTATAAAAATATCGATCCCACGAGGACTTAATTCCTACTATTGTTATTAATTGTTGATACTATTTATTTACAGATATCTAATTGAGGGAGAAGAGAATGATTGCTTGATTGATTTGGTTGATTGTAGATTTGCTAAATAAATAAATAAAAAGACAAGAGAAAATACTAAGGAAAAAAAAAAGACTCAAAGATCTAGGGTTGTGAATCTTTCTAATATCTTTAAAAAGATGAAGTGATTATTTTATGTTTGTGTAATAAATCAGTTTACTAACCTGGAACATGAATTTATGTGAAAGCATCTGTCAATGGTCAGACACAAATACCCAGTTTAATCCAATTGAATCATATGTCTATGTCAATTAAATTACCTGAATTTATTAAGTTTAAGTTCCAATTATGGTTACCCCCGCCCGACAGGTATATGTCTATCCTGTAAGGAAATCTATTAAAGGGTTATATATCCTCAAAGAAGATCGTAGGCTATTAAGTCAAAGGTTGAAACCTAAAATCCCTATGTCTAGTTCATTTTAGATTCACCATATCAATCTTATTGGTGATCAGACAACAATAAGCATTAAGCTTAAGACTTAATAAGTAAACTTTTAAATTACTTAAACTATAAAATAACATCTTATAAACTGGTGATATTAGATTTCATCACAACCTAGAAAACTAACTTAGTTATGACACATAATTAGGACTAGTAAAAAGACATAAAAATTACTTAAAAAGTAAATGCAGAAAAATGAATTAACTTCTACTATTTACTATTTAGATATCTCTCATAAAATAATATATATACTTGTGATAATTTTACCAACCAGCCATATAGGCGGTAACCTGATTAAGTCAAATTAAGATCAACCAGCCATTAAGGCGGTAATATTTGTTAATAAACCAGCCATAAAAGACGGAACAATAATTAAACCAGCCATAAAGGCGGAACAATAATTAAACCAACCGACCAGTATGGCGGTATCCTCATTAAGTCAGGTTTAACCAGATTAAATTTAATAACCAACCGACCAGTATGGCGGTATCCTCATTAAGTCAGGTTTAAATAGTTTATATATTATATTTTAGGGAGATTAATCTAAATAGAAATAGTAAAAGAATTACCTTTTCACCTTAGCATGGAGAAGTTACCCTCGCATAGTAAAACGGTAAAAAGTAAAAATAAAATTACTATTCAAAAAAATAGAATTACTATTACTATTTCATAACTTAATTAAAACTAACTACAAAACTGAAATTAAAAGAAACTAAGAAGAATACTCCCTATTTACATCAGAGGATTTCAAGAAAAAGGTACATTTGAAACTGAAAATTCGAGCCGAATTTATAGGCCCGAGTAAGTGGAGCGCGTCGGGCCGCGCAAGCTTTGCGAGTCGCGACTCGCTGACGTGGCAGCCCCTGATTGGTTGCTCGGCATCTCACCGGACACGTGGTAGGGCGGCTGAAAAATTTCGGCTCGTTGAATTTTTGACACGTGGCAAGGCGGCTGGCTGAAGTCGGCTCGTTGAATTTTTGACACGTGGTATGCGGCGCACGTTAGCAGATCGCTTGTGATGATGACACGTGGCACGGCGCACGTTAGCAAAGTCAAACTTTTCAAATTCTGACCCGTTGACCCGGCGAACGATAGCAGCTCTCTGTGCACGTTAGGCGTCGCGACTCCAAGTGTTTGGGCGTCGCGACGCGGCCAAAATTACCATTTTGCCCTTTTTACCAATTTTCATTGTTTTATTCCAAATCACCTCCAGAATGTCCTGAAACTTTATTTATCTACAAAATAACACAAAACACATCAAAATATTCACAAAACTCAAGAAACTATACAAAATATTAAGTTAAATGAGTGGGAAATAGTAATACATTTACCACTCATCAAAACTCCATCAACTTCGATTGCTTATGACATCTCCATTAAATCTTTTAGTTCAAGTGTTATTCTCTTACTAGTTCTTCCATCCCAATACAATGAGACTCTTATAAGTTATATACTATATTCCTGAGAGTCGCCCCCTCTGGTTCATTCGCTCTTTTGAGACTTTACTCTCTTAAGGGCTTCAAATTCAACGATGAATTCTAGATTTGACTCGACTTATTATGACTTCAAACTATTCTATCTCATATAGAACATTACCATCTTGTGATTCTTATCTATGTTTCATTTAACTTATTGATTCGGCTATCTAGTCATCTCATGATCCGTCTATTCTGTCAAATACACTTATTTTCTAGTTCTCATACTTACTGGGCTCTAAGTAGGGGGTGAGTATATGCATACCATAGAGATCTGTGAATACACATTTTTGTTATTTTCTTAAGCTCGGTGATGGTCTGGTTAGGTGTTTATATGCTTACTAGAGTTGGGGCTACTGGAAGGGAGAATTACTATTCATTCCATTGGAAGTTACATCGATTATTCCATGTCTTAAAGTGCCTTAATAATTATCAATCAACCAAAGTCTTCATTTACTTACTATCATCAAGTTACATTATCTATTGTTACTATATACTCTGAACTTTTTTATTACTAATCGTATCCTTTTGTATTGTTTCTGTAGGCATTGCATTTTCACATGTGAAACCCGATGATGAGTCTCATTTGGAGGCACTACCTTTTGAGTCAAGGAAGCCGCGGGAAACGGATATCGGAAGGGGAAATTCAGAACAAACAAGCTCACTGTCTTCGTTAGTGCTGCGTTCGCTACTTCGTTCGAACGGGAAACAGATTGCGGGCGTTCGTGTTGCGTTCGAGGAAGCGTTCGAACGGTATCGGTAATTCTGGTTTTGCTGCTAGCCTCACACCCAGCCCATTTAGCTCCCCAAAGCCCATAAAACACATCCCAAATTAAATAAATAAATATTAATTTAAATATTAAACATTAAATAAAATATTTAAACCATTTACCAATTAAATAAAATATTTACCTAAACTAAAAAGAAGATATGCCTAATTAAAATCAATCTTAACCAATTAAAGCCAATCATATATTTGACTTCCTAATCTAATAAGATATTTACCAATATAAATATTTGTATTCCTAAACCAACACAAGTTAAATATTACAACTTCTTAAATTAAAATATCTTGTCCCCCCTCAATCTTGTGTATGCCTTTCTCACCTCTCCTAATTTGGAAACAAGATCCCTTCCCTTGTCAACCCTAGCCATTCTCTATATAAACAACCCCTAACAAGGCCATTCCTCTCTTTGACACAACACAATTCACACCCAAGCTCTCTCGAAATCTCTCTAGACTCTCTCTACACACCCAAAACAGACAAAAAGAGAAAACACTTCATACACACACGAAAAGAGAACAAAGAACCTCAACCATCTCCTCCATAGCCGAATCTACCACAAGTAACCACCCTCACATCACCGAACTACAAGCACCAAAACAACCCCTAATCACCACCGAAAACCAGCCCCTCTAAACCTCCATACATCACCGAAAATCACACAAACACAGCAGCCCAAATCCCTAAAAAAACAGTAACTTAGAAAACTACATAGATAATCTTAAAAATAATCACTTTTAATTGCACTAAGAACCCACACAACTTGGAATAGTTCTTTGAAAATATTGAAACAGGTAGCCCGCGCAGTGAGCAGCAAAACAGGAGCCGAATAGGAGCAGAACGGAGTTCGAATCGTAAGCAAAGCAGCGAAACAGTAAGCTAAGACGTTGAACCAGCGGACCAGAAAAAGTTGCGGAGCTTTACCCCCTTTCGATCTTCGTGGAACGTGAGTCCGAGAGACGGCTTAAAAGGTTAGACCTGAGGGTATCTTTCACACTTATTCTCATTTTACTTTCTGGTCATTTATTTTGATTATATTTTCTGTATTTGTGGTATTTGTTGTGTGTATGATGTATGTTGTGGGTATTGGATGAATGAGAGACGTGTCAACTCTCACAGGTATATCGGATGGAAACCCGGACATAAATTTCATAGCCGATTCCGAATGGACGGTAATATGATCTGTACTCGGGCCACAACTCCACGTACCGCTTGGGTAAACGGCACCATCTTTCTTTTGTTGTGTTGCTCTCGTTTATTTAGTTTGCTTACTTGAATTCAATATGTCGTTAGTTATGCATGATTCAACCAAGCGCATGGGCTTAGTGAGTTAGTCCAAAGGTCCTCCATTTAGGAGACAAAGAGCCGAAAAGGCCACCTTCGTGACACTACTTCGCCGCGCCGGTTGATGTATGTTCGGTTGGACGCGAGATACGTTCAATCGGGCATACTTAGTTTGATATTGTTATCTTTATTTTCGTATGTATAGTCAATCGAGCGCATGGGCTTAGTAAGTGTGTTGTGAGATCCCCTATGGGGAGGGGCTAAAAGCCCTTTACCACGATGCCGCGCCGGTTGATGTGTGTTCAGATTGGATGTAAGATATGTTCAATCGGGCATACTTGGTTGATATGATTGGTTCTATTTTGTATGTGTGATGTGACGCGCATGGGCTTAGTATGTTGGTCTAAAGGTCCTCTCTTTGAGAGATCAAGAGACCCCAAAATGTCACCTTTAGGCAGTGCTTCGCCGCGCCCTTTTATTTTCTGTTTATGTATTGCATCCCATTTCATGCATCAGGTCCGTGTCCGTTCGAACGCGTTCACGAACGCAACTCGAACGCGCATGTGTTTTTGCCTTATTATGTGTCAGGTCTCGTATCCGTTCGAACGCGTTAACAAACGCCATACGAACGTGAGCTTTCTGTCTCATCTCCGTTCGAACGCGTTACGAACGCTACTCGAATGTGAGCATTCTGTCTCGTCTCCGTTCGAACGCGTTTATGAACGCTACTCGAACGTGAGCATTCTGTTTCATTTCCGTTCGAACGCGTTTACGAACGCTACACGAACGCTGCACACACTGAACTGAGTCTGTCTTATTATATTCATGCATAATTGCCTATTGGTTGATCTTTCTTATGCAAATGTGTCACAATTCGTATGCTTATGTCATGATAACATTTGAGTATTATTTCTTGCGGTATATCGGATGGAAACCCAGACGTAAATTCCGTAGCCGATTCCGAATGGACGGTAGTGCGGTCTGTACTTGGGCTACAATTCCACGTACCGCCAGGAAAAATGCCCATATGTGTGCTTGTAGGGTCAATATGTGTGCTTGTGTTTTTCCTGAATGTGATATGTAAGTAAAGTTGTATGTTAGTTGCTATCTTGATATATGTTAAGCATGCAAATTTAAATGTAAGATATATGTGAAATACATGTATATTTAGGGCATATTTTATTTTATAAATGTGAATTTAGAAGCATGATACCCTTAGAAATAAGTGTTACTTCAGCTTGTTTAAATTATTATATAAATCCTTTCATTACAAGTGACACGAGTAAGGGACCATTCCGAACCCAACGGTTTGAGGTTTTCCCTTGCGAGGGGTGAGTGCGGCCTTAAATCTTTGTCCCGGTTCACACGGGTGGCGACTCCATGTTATGTAATCCTTCCCAACTAGGCCGCGAGCCTAGGAACGGCGTCGCCCAGGTTCTGTTGTCCACAGTCTGGCGACTCCACTGGGGATGTATTTGGCCCCGAAATATTGTCTTGTAATGAGTGGATTTATGTTTTAATTGGCCATGTATAGTGGATAAGTGAGGGTTTAATCAAGGGCACTTTGAGGCTAGGTAATGGTTTGGTGTCTTCCTTCATTCACTACCTTTCTAGAAGGAAAAGCTGTGAGGACACCTATATGGCCATCTACTCGTAGCCTTTGTGATGGACTAATTTGGAGGACTCGTTGTTTATTCCTGACAACAAGCGATAAGAGCCTAAGAGGCTTGGGTATTTAAGTGAGCCTCGCTCCACCTTCCCTCTGGGGGATCTACAACGGGAAATCCATTTGACAGTCCGTCACACACCATAGCTCATTGACACGTACCTTAGGTATAAAAAGGGATACGCTCACTTGGTCGCTCGAACCCTTGAGTGGGGAGACCTAGTTGTGGGCTATCCTTCGCCAGTGAGAGCCTTTGTCCATGCTCTTGCAAATCCACCCATAGACTGGTTTGTATGGTTAAAGTAGCAATTATTTCCTTGAGTATGTGCTTGTGGACCATCCTCATTTGGATGCAGTTGGACTATTGTCAGAAATGCGGGCTTGCTGGGCCATTTAAACTGGGGCAAGTTCGTACTGTATGACTATTAGGCCCAAGGCTTCTGAAATGTTGATGAGCCATTATGTAAAAAAAAAAAATTATTATGTTATGTTTGCATTATCTCCCTTCTATGCTAATGTTTGGGAACATCATCGTTCAGATCTATTTGGACCATTTGTCATGGGATATGGGCTTGTTGGGCCATTTAAACTGGGACAAGAACGTATTTCATGACTATTGGGCCAAAAGCTTCTAAGTGATTGATGGGCCACCTTGTGTTTGTTTTCGGAATATTATCATTTGGATTTAGTTGGGCTCTTTGCCGTAAGACATGAACTCGTTGTGCCATTTAAACTGGGACGGGTTCACCCTTATGACAGTTGTCCCAAAAGCTTCTAAAATGATAATAGGCCGATTTGTTAAGAATTTTATTTGCTTTAATATATGTTATATATTCTTATGCATATCATGCATACATATACCCTGTTAACATCCTTTGTGTCTTAAAAGACACCATAGATACCGTTTGGGTTAGAGAATGAACCAGACTCACTAAAAGAACAAGTATGAGTGAATCCGATAATGAGGTGTCCCGTATGGATCAGTTAGAGAATGGTCTCGCCAAGATCACTGAACAGTTGCAGGCTTTGACTACTGCTATGGCTGGTATAGCTGGGTCTCGTGCCGGGGTTCATTCTGGGGATGTGAGACAAGAGGAATCTCCGAACAGATTGGGGGATGATATCCCCGCTTTTGATGATGATATGGCAGAGTATGCAGCAGGAAGAGTATCTGGGTCTCAGACAGAGTTACAGAAACTTCGGTATCAGGTTGAGTCGGTTACCCGCAAGATGAGGGGTAAGAATGAGGATTTGCTGGATTATGACACTTTGACTTTTGAGGAACAGTTGCATGCACAGTTCAAGATGCCGAATATGGCTAAGTTCAACGAGAATGGGGATCTGAGGGTACATCTCCGACAGTTTGTATCAGTCATGAGTTCAGTTGGCTTATCTCAGCGCCAGGTGCAGAAAATGTTCGGAATGTCGCTTGAAGGAGCTCCCGTGGTATGGTACCACAGTTTGGACAAGAAAGTGAAGGAAGATTGGAGGGAGTTAGCTGATGCTTTCCTGAAGCAATATGTCACTGACTTGGAGATCGATCTGTCACTCCGTGATCTGGAGAATGTTAAGCAGAAAGCGGAGGAGAGTTTTAAGGAGTATGTGGACCTGTGGAGGGGTCAATTATTGAAAATGCAGACCAGGCCTTCGGAGAAGGATCAGATCAAGATGATTATCAAGGGCACCAAGCCCTCCATTTACGGCAAGTTGAGGAGGATGACCTCCATGATTGCAGACTTTCGGCAGTTGAGGGAAACTGTCATGGATATTGAAGAAGAAGAGGCCGAGAATAGAAAATTCTATGGTCTAAACAGGAGGCCCATTGGGGGAACATCGGGAACAAAGCCCGTTTCTGCTGAAGTTGCTGCTATCCGGAACAGGCAGTTTTCCAACTTGGGAAGGCCCCTGTCTAAGGTGCTAGAGAAATTGAAGAGGCAAGGGCTTTTAAAACCCTTGGATACCAAACCATTACCCAATCCCCTACCACCACATATTAACCTAAGCCTTTATTGCCACTTCCACCAACAAAAAGGCCATGACACCGACAACTGCGCCCGACTCCGCCATGAAATCCAAGACCTAATAGACTCCAAGAAAATACCCAACCCAGAAACAGAACAGCCCGATACACACAGAAACCCCTTACCCAACTACCGTGCCGTACCACCACCAGCCTATATGATCAATTCTGGCCTTCCAGAAAACCTTGTCCTAAAATCCTTTCACCCTCAAGCCTTTTGCCTGGGAATCTGGGATAGCACTAGTGAGGATGAGTTTGAGCAGAAGAAGAACTTTTGGCTTGATTTCTCTAGCAGTGACGAGGAGGAAGTAAGGGGAATGACACGTAGCGGTCGTTTTTACAATGATATGGCAGAAAAGGGTAAGGAAGCTTTGACAGATGGTAGAGAAGTGGTTGAGGCTGCAGAAAATGCTGAAGGGGATATAGTGCTGAGGCAATTGAGGAAGACTAGAGCACAAGTCAGTATCTGGGAACTATTATGTGCATCTCGGGAGCATAGACAGGCTATGGTTGAGGCCTTGAGCAAGATTGTGGTACCGGAGGATGCCAACCCTGCAATGTTTGTTGGGTCAGTTCAGAAGGAAGCTTTACAGATATCCTTTTCTGAGGATGATCTCCCACCGGAGGGGAGGAATCATAATAGGCCTTTATTTATCAGGGCCGAAGTGAGGGGCAAGAAAACTTCATGTGTGATGGTGGATGACGGTTCGTCCATCAATGTGTGCCCATTGAAAATTCTGGCAAGATTGGGTATGAAAGCAACAGACTTGGATCCCTCTAATATGACTATTAAAGCTTATGATGACAGTAAGCGGGGAGTTGAGGGTACCTTTGTGGCTATGGTCAAGGTAGGGCCGATTGAAGATGAGGTTGAGTTCACAGTGCTGGACATCCCGGCCACTTTTGCCTTATTGCTGGGAGGCCTTGGTTTCACAAACTTGGGGCGTGCCTTCCACTTTGCATCAGATGATCAGATTCCCGTATGAGGGAGAGATTGTTACCATCCGGGCTGAGTTAGACAATGCCGTGGCTGCCTTGGAGATACTGCCTTTCACGAGGTTCCAGGTATCAGCCACTTTTGAGGAGTGGGTGGATCCTAGGGTGGCTAGGATTATGGAGAAAATGAAGTTTGAGCCGGGTAAAGGTTCAAAATTGCCGGATTTCAGAGGACAGACTACTCGGAAGGGTTTGGGGTACAAATCTGACGAAGAAAAACCGAAGGTCAAGAAAAAGGGCCTGAAACTGATGGAGTGCTTTGTGAAAGCTTCAGGGTATCAAGGAGAGCCTGAACCTGTGAAAGTCAATGGGATTGTGGTGCCTGGGTTTGAGATCTTCCAGGATTTGTTGGGTGAGAAACCATTGACTGGAAAAGCTGTGGAAACAGAGATTTGGGAGGAGGAATTGATGAAGTTAGAGAACCTGACTCTGGAAGAAGATGAGAAGTCTGAAGAAGACCTGATTGCAGAGGAAGAAGTGTCTATAGATGATGAAGACATTTACCTTCCTGACTTATTTGAATGTACTTCCGCATTATCCAATAATAAAGACATTTCTTTTGCTTACTTGCCTGAGTCATTTCCATTCACTCTGCATGAATCAAGCATATTTGACATCAGTTCAGCCAGAACTATCGCATTTAACTTGGGCACACTTGAGAACCCCAAAGAAATTTTGATTGCAAGTGAAGTAACCTCCGAAGAGAGGGAGAAACTAGAACAAGTGTTGGTCAGATATGCCAAAGTATTTGCTTGGTCTTATGAGGACATGCCCGGGGTAGACAGAAACATTGCCCAGCACACAATACCAACTTATCCGAATATGAGGCCAGTAAAGCAGAAACTTCGACGGATGAGACCGGAATGGGCTGAGAAAGTCAGAGAGGAAGTTAAGAAGCAGATAGATGTGGGGTTCCTGGAAGTGGTAAAATATCCCGAATGGTTGGCTAACATAGTTCCGGTGCCGAAGACAGAAAAGGAGGTCAGGGCATTCTTGGGAAAGATTCAGTACATCAGTCGGTTTATTGCCAAGTTGACATCGGTATGCGAGCCTATCTTCAAACTGTTGAGAAAAGATCAGCCAGTGAGATGGAATGAACAGTGTCAGACCGCCTTCGATAGAATCAGAGAAACTTGGTGAAGCCACCCGTATTGAAACCTCCGAGGCCGGGTAGACCTTTGATATTGTATTTGGCTATAGAATCAGAAGCATTGGGAGGTATGATGGTACAGGCAGATGAGACAGGGGGTAGTAGGGTAGAACATGCAGTTTATTATCTGAGTAAGAAGCTGCTTCCGTATGAGGCTCGGTATCAGGAAGTTGAGAAGATCTGTCTTGCAGTGGTATGGGCTTCCAGAAAGTTGCGACATTACTTCCAGTCTTACAAGATCCAGGTGGTGGCAAAGGAGAATCCTCTGAAATATCTTCATTCAGTGCCTTCACTAGTGGGAAAACTGGGCCGATGGTTGGTATTGTTGACAGAGTTTGACATTGAGTATATCCTCCAAAGTGATCAAGGGACGAGCAATAGCGGAGTTTCTGGCATTGCAACCTGTTGAGGGGGATCAATATAAGTTTGAGTTTCCAGATGAAGAGATCCAAGCAATAACAGTCCAGAGATGGAAGATGTATTTCGACGGGGCAGTGAATTACAAGTGAGCCGGAATTGGGATCGTGATAGTAACCCCCGAGGGAGAGACTTTGCCTTTGGCTAAGAGGTTGACATTCCGAGTGACTAATAACATGGCTGAGTATGAAGCATGTGTTTTTGGCCTGACAGCATTGATAGCCCTGAAGGCCGGGAATGTGGAAATCTACGGAGATTCTATGTTGGTAATCCAGCAGATGCGAGGAGAATGGGAATTGAAGGAAGAACGGTTGAAGCCTTATCTGTTTCACCTCAGAAAATTGGCACAGGATATCCCCGAGTGTAAGTTTCAGCACCTACCGAGGGAAGAGAATCAGATGGCAGACGCATTGGCTACACTAGCAGCGACTTGGGAAAATCCAGAGAAGTTAGTGATGAGACCATTGATACTGACAACAGCAAGTAAACCTGCTTATGAGATAGAAAGAATTCTGGAAGTTGAGGTTGACGATGGTAAGCCTTGGTATTATGACATTCAGAGGTATCTGGAACATGGTGAATTCCCGGAAGGGGCGGGCAGAAAAGACAGAATAGCCATTCAGAAGTTGGCTTCCCAGTATGTGACTCTGAGAGGGGAACTGTACAAGAGGCAGGCAAACGGCATTCAGTTGAAATGTTTGAGAAAAGAAGAAGCTCAGAAAGTGATGGAAGAGGTACATGCCGGGGTATGTGGTCCGCACATGAATGGGTTGAACTTGTCCCGCAAGATAGTGAGACAGGGGTTTTATTGGTCAACCATGGAGACAGACTGCGCGAAGATGGTAAAGCACTGTCATGACTGTCAAGCACACGGTAATTTGAATCACTTACCGCACACAGAATTACACGGGTTGTCAGAGCCGTGGCCTTTCTCAGCATGGGGAATTGATATGATTGGGGAAATTCGACCAAATGCATCAAATGGGCATCGCTTCATAGTGGTGGCAGTAGATTACTTCTCAAAGTGGGTGGAAGCCGAATCCTTCCGTAATGTTACAGCGAAGCAGATGGCAAAGTTCATAGCTCGGAACCTCATTTGTCGGTATGGTATGCCGCATCATGTAGTGACAGACAACGGGGTCCAGTTTCAAGGAGAGACGAAGGCAATGTTACAGAGGCATGGGATAGGCCACCACAAGTCATCACCGTATAGGCCGCAGGCAAATGGGGCAGTTGAGGCAGCCAACAAGACTATAAAGACAATTCTAGCCAAGATGACAGAAAATTGTAGAGATTGGAGATTGGGCCGAGAAGTTACCGTATGCTTTGTGGGGGTACAGAACATCAGTAAGGACGGCAACAAGTGCAACACCTTACTCCTTGGTCTACGGAATGGAAGCAGTATTGCCAGTAGAAGTGGAAATACAGTCCCTGAGGGTATTAGTAGAGGCAGAATTACCGGAACAGGAATGGGCCGCACAGAGATTTGATCAGTTGGTACTATTGGATGAGAAGAGAACGAAGTCTTTGTATCACATGCAGTTGTATCAGAAGAGACTAGCCCGGGCATTCAACAAGAAAGTACGTCCCACAAAGATCAGAAAGGGTGATTTGGTACTTAAGCAGTCGAGGCCGTCGACGACGGACCCGAGAGGGAAATTCAGGCCTAACTGGGAAGGACCTTACATTGTTCAGAAAGTCATGGGAAATGGAGCAGTGAAGCTATCAGACTTGGAAGGAAATGAATTCACAGAACCAATCAATGTCGACATGTTGAAGTTGTACTTTGCTTGAGAAGACTTGGTCGCAAGCGGAAGACCTAACCCAACGGAATAAGAAAACTCCTGCATACATGCATACACGTAACCTATATTGCATATTTTTGTGTTTGTTCTGTTTTGTGTAAACAGGTGTTGAAGACGGAAAAGAGCGAGCAGTAAGCCAATCAAAGATGGTAAAGGCACAGCATTTGATATGGGCAGTAATCTGAAGATTGAGGTCCCAATGAAGTTAAGTTCCGGGTATGGGTCTCGGAGGGCGAAGCCCATATCGGCTAAAGGGCGAGGTTCCACATTGTACCAGCTTGGGGGCGAGGCCCATATCGACTGGGGAGCGAGGCTCCACATCACATCATGTCAGCTTGAGGGCGAAGCCCATATCGGCTGAGGAGTGGAGCTCCACATCATCATTTTCGGGATGCGTCCCAGGGTCGAGGCCCATATTTTGTCAGCGGTATTGGGATGCGTCCCAGGGTCGAGGCCCCCGTTGTCGGTTGCAGCTATTGGGATGCGTCCCAGGATCGAGGTCCACTGCATCATCATTGTAGGGATGCGTCCCAGGGTCGAGGCCCATTTTGTCAACGGTATTGGGATGCGTCCCAGGGTCGAGGCCCCCGTTGTCGGTTGCAGCTATTGGGATGCGTCCCAGGATCGAGGTCCACTGCATCATCATTGTCGGGATGCGTCCCAGGGTCGAGGCCCACATTTTGTCAGCGGTATTGGGATGCGTCCCAGGGTCGAGGCCCCCGTTGTCGGTTTTTGCAGCTATTGGGATGCGTCCCCCAGGATCGAGGTCCACTGCATCATCATTGCGGGATGCGTCCCAGGTCGAGGCCCACATTTTGTCAGCGGTATTGGGATGCGTCCCAGGGTCGAGGCCCCCGTTGTCGGTTGCAGCTATTGGGATGCGTCCCAGGTTCGAGGCCCACATCATCAGCAGCATCGAGACACGTCTCAGGATCGAGGTCCACTGCAGTATCAGCTCAGCTCGAGACAGCTAGCTAGCCAGGTAACTAAAATGCATTGCATAACTTTGATAGGATTGTTCAAAGTCACACACTGCACAAGTCCCATCAAAGTGGGGGCGACTGTAGGCATTGCATTTTCACATGTGAAACCCGATGATGAGTCTCATTTGGAGGCACTACCTTTTGAGTCACGGAAGCCGCGGGAAACGGATATCGGAAGGGGAAATTCAGAACAAACAAGCTCACTGTCTTCGTTAGTGCTGCGTTCGCTACTTCGTTCGAACGGGAAACAAATTGCGGGCGTTCGTGTTGCGTTCGAGGAAGCGTTCGAACGATATCGGTAATTCTGGTTTTGCTGCTAGCCTCACACCCAGCCCATTTAGCTCCCCAAAGCCCATAAAACACATCCCAAATTAAATAAATAAATATTAATTTAAATATTAAACATTAAATAAAATATTTAAACCATTTACCAATTAAATAAAATATTTACCTAAACTAAAAAGAAGATATGCCTAATTAAAATCAATCTTAACCAATTAAGCCAATCATATATTTGATTTCCTAATCTAATAAGATATTTACCAATATAAAATATTTGTATTCCTAAACCAACACAAGTTAAATATTACAACTTCTTAAATTAAAATATCTTGTTGTACGTGCCAAAATTGGACCCGAGGGTAAAACTGTCTTTTCACGTCAAGATTCTATACTAAAGCCCATAAATATTGGCCCTTAAAAAACATATTAGAAAACCCAGCCCATTAGATTTTATTCTATTGGTACAGAACACTACAAATGAAAAACTAAATAAAATAGACAGCATAAGACATGATTGTTACTAACTATTTTTACTTTTTCTAAACATAAACACATGCAACGCCGAAAGTTGGATCCAAGACACGTTATGGGTTCCATAGCCAGGTATATCAGCACATTGTGGACCCACTGCCAGCTTTCATCACAGCTACGAAATATTCTCTTTTCAGATCTATAAAAAGAAAGATAACTCAAGGTTCAAGGGAGGCTGAATATCACTCTTAAAAACTTCTATTCTCTGACACAAGTTCTGAGAATTCTATTCCTTTGTCACCGCCCTCACGGCTATCAAAAGAAAGTAAGGTAACAATAAGCCTTATTTCCTCATATACAATAATGGCAGCTCATTTCACTATACTGACTTGAGCGTCGGAGTGTACCCGGCACCCACCATACCGGTGGTAGTCTACTCCCGTTCACTTTATCTTTGTTTTGCAGGATCGTTAATGCCCCCAATCTACAAATTCTGATTGTGGACCTCGGGCGAAAACCAGCATCCACAATTTGGCGCCCACCGTGGGGCCTTGGCGATTTATAGCAAACAAGAGATTTTTCAGTCTGCAATTCTAATTGTCATTCATGGCTTCAAGCAGCGAGCTGACGCCAGATCCAACTTCAGCCCAAATATCTATGCTACAAGAACGGTTACGAACTTTGGAGGAGGAGAATTTGACCATGCGAAGCTCCAATACAAACCTTCGAAAGCAGTTAGAATTAATCTCTTCCACCTCTCAACAACGTGACTCTCCGGGTAATACCAACAATGATTTGATCCCATCCAATCTTTTGGAAACATTCAACGGTGTGGCAAATGACACTCCTTCGCCAGGTGACCCAAGTAATCATACAGTTCCGCCAATTTCCCCAGCCGACCAGGCTCAGCAAGTCGCTTCCAACATGCGCAAAGAAATGTTAGAGTTCAAAGAAGCAATATTGTCCAGTCTACCAGGCGTCAAATTGCCAATAAGGAAAAGTAGAGCTGGAACAATTTCTGACACACCATTTTTCGAGTCTATCACCTCTGTAGAATTGCCAAGGAATTCAGCCCTCCAGATATGAAAATGTATGATGGATCTACTGACCCAGGCGACCACATCATCCATTACAAGTATAAGATGATGTCACAGGCCTGACCCCTCGACAGTGGGAGGCCGGAATGTGCAAAGGATTTGGGGAGACATTGGCGGGTCCAGCCCTAACTTGGTTCATCAATCTCCGTATAGGTCCATTGGGTCATACCACATCTGGCAGACAAGTTTGTAGAGCATTTTGCGAGTTCTTGCAAAATTGAGAAGACTTCAGACGACCTTTGTGCCATCCAGCAAAGGAAAGGTGAATCTTTACGAAGCTACGTAGCTCGCTTCAATAAAGAAAGGATAACTATCCCGGACCTCCATCAACCTACTGCAGTAGAAGCATTCAGAAATGGTTGCTTCTAGAAAGCGGACTTTACAAGAAGCTCACTAAATTCCGATGCTACACGATGGATCAAGCCATGGCTCGAGCCCAAATTGAAATAAGGTGGGAGGAAGATAAGAGGAACAAGAGAAAAGAGAATTTTTCTGGTTTGCAATACAATAACACTCAAGATACTACTAAAAGGCGCAAAGAATTTCTCAATAGAGCACCTCGGCCAACAGACAGGAAGGATCTTCCGAAAATGAATCAACATTTCAACCGGGATTTCAAGCGCCAACCGTTAGCTTTCAAGCGACAAGACAAATCTGCTAACAGGGAGAGACTCCCAGACTACAATTTTACTGTTTCCCCGGGAGAACTGGTTTCGGTACTCAAGAAGATGGGAGGCGAAGTAAAGTGGCCTCCACGCTCCAGAGATTATTCAGTCAAAAAAGATACCAGCAAATGGTGTGAGTTTCACCGAGATTATGGTCATACGACAGCAGATTGTGTGGCTTTAAGATTGGAAGTATTGGAATTGTTAAACAAAGGGCACTTGAAGGAATTACTCACAGATAAGGGCAAGGCTACAATGGCCAGGAGAGATGACAAGGAGATTGCCCCATACCACCACCACCAATCAACAATACCGTAAGTTTTATTTCTGGTGGTTCTGAAGTCAGTGGTGTTTCATATTCGCAGCGAAACGACATGCCAGGATAGCCGCAATAGGTCTTTTCCATTCGACTATGTCAATAGAGGAGACTTGTACAAACCTTACAATTGAATTTTCAGACGACAACATTTCCAGCCGAATGAATCCGCATCACGATGCGCTGGTAATCTCATTACAAATTGCAAATTTTATGGTCAAAAGAATCTTGGTCGACACAGGTTCGTCAGTAAATATCATCTTCAGGGCAGCCCTTTCCGACATGGGAACCGAGATTGAAAAGATCAACAGGAAATCAACTGTTCTTATTGGGTTCAGCGGCGAACAGAAATTCACCATTGGAGAGGTAACTCTTCCAGTCTATGCAGGAGGAATCAATAAGTTGACTTCATTTTTGGTCCTGGATTGTCCCTCAGCCTACAACTTGATCGTTGGCCGACCCTGGATTCATGAGATGAGGGCAGTCTCGTCAACTTATCATCAAGTGCTCAAATTTCCCACAAGGTGGGGAGTTCAGGAGATTGTAGGAGACCAACACGCTTCAAGAAGTTGTTACCAGACTACTTTAAAGGCGAAACCTCAGTTGGGAAACAGATTGCGGGCGTTCGTGTTGCGTTCGAGGAAGCGTTCGAACGGTATCGGTAATTCTGGTTTTGCTGCTAGCCTCACACCCAGCCCATTTAGCTCCCCAAAGCCCATAAAACACATCCCAAATTAAATAAATAAATATTAATTTAAATATTAAACATTAAATAAAATATTTAAACCATTTACCAATTAAATAAAATATTTACCTAAACTAAAAAGAAGATATGCCTAATTAAAATCAATCTTAACCAATTAAAGCCAATCATATATTTGACTTCCTAATCTAATAAGATATTTACCAATATAAAATATTTGTATTCCTAAACCAACACAAGTTAAATATTACAACTTCTTAAATTAAAATATCTTGTCCCCCCTCAATCTTGTGTATGCCTTTCTCACCTCTCCTAATTTGGAAACAAGATCCCTTCCCTTGTCAACCCTAGCCATTCTCTATATAAACAACCCCTAACCAAGGCCATTCCTCTCTTTGACACAACACAATTCACACCCAAGCTCTCTCGAAATCTCTCTAGACTCTCTCTACACACCCAAAACAGACAAAAAGAGAAAACACTTCATACACACACGAAAAGAGAACAAAGAACCTCAACCATCTCCTCCATAGCCGAATCTACCACAAGTAACCACCCTCACATCACCGAAACTACAAGCACCAAAACAACCCCTAATCACCACCGAAAACCAGCCCCTCTAAACCTCCATACATCACCGAAAATCACACAAACACAGCAGCCCAAATCCCTAAAAAAACAGTAACTTAGAAAACTACATAGATAATCTTAAAAATAATCACTTTTAATTGCACTAAGAACCCACACAACTTGGAATAGTTCTTTGAAAATATTGAAACAGGTAGCCCGCGCAGTGAGCAGCAAAACAGGAGCCGAATAGGAGCAGAACGGAGTTCGAATCGTAAGCAAAGCAGCGAAACAGTAAGCTAAGACGTTGAACCAGCGGACCAGAAAAAGTTGCGGAGCTTTACCCCCCTTTCGATCTTCGTGGAACGTGAGTCCGAGAGACGGCTTAAAAGGTTAGACCTGAGGGTATCTTTCACACTTATTCTCATTTTACTTTCTGGTCATTTATTTTGATTATATTTTCTGTATTTGTGGTATCTGTTGTGTGTATGATGTATGTTGTGGGTATTGGATGAATGAGAGACGTGTCAACTCTCACGGTATATCGGATGGAAACCCGGACATAAATTTCATAGCCGATTCCGAATGGACGGTAATATGATCTGTACTCGGGCCACAACTCCACGTACCGCTTGGGTAAACGGCACCATCTTTCTTTTGTTGTGTTGCTCTCGTTTATTTAGTTTGCTTACTTGAATTCAATATGTCGTTAGTTATGCATGATTCAACCAAGCGCATGGGCTTAGTGAGTTAGTCCAAAGGTCCTCCATTTAGGAGACAAAGAGCCGAAAAGGCCACCTTCGTGACACTACTTCGCCGCGCCGGTTGATGTATGTTCGGTTGGACGCGAGATACGTTCAATCGGGCATACTTAGTTTGATATTGTTATCTTTATTTTCGTATGTATAAGTCAATCGAGCGCATGGGCTTAGTAAGTGTGTTGTGAGATCCCCTATGGGGAGGGGCTAAAAGCCCTTTACCACGATGCTTTGCCGCGCCGGTTGATGTGTGTTCAGATTGGATGTAAGATATGTTCAATCGGGCATACTTGGTTGATATGATTGGTTCTATTCTTGTATGTGTGATGTGACGCGCATGGGCTTAGTATGTTGGTCTAAAGGTCCTCTCTTTGAGAGATCAAGAGCCCCAAAATGTCACCTTTACGGCAGTGCTTCGCCGCGCCCTTTTATTTTCTGTTTATGTATTGCATCCCATTTCATACATCAGGTCCGTGTCCGTTCGAACGCGTTCACGAACGCAACTCGAACGCGCATGTGTTTTTGCCTTATTATGTGTCAGGTCTCGTATCCGTTCGAACGCGTTAACAAACGCCATACGAACGTGAGCTTTCTGTCTCATCTCCGTTCGAACGCGTTTACGAACGCTACTCGAACGTGAGCATTCTGTCTCGTCTCCGTTCGAACGCGTTTATGAACGCTACTCGAACGTGAGCATTCTGTTTCATTTCCGTTCGAACGCGTTTACGAACGCTACACGAACGTGCACACACTGAACTGAGTCTGTCTTATTATATTCATGCATAATTGCCTATTGGTTGATCTTTCTTATGCAAATGTGTCACAATTCGTATGCTTATGTCATGATAACATTTGAGTATTATTTCTTGCGGTATATCGGATGGAAACCCAGACGTAAATTCCGTAGCCGATTCCGAATGGACGGTAGTGCGGTCTGTACTTGGGCTACAATTCCACGTACCGCCAGGAAAAATGCCCATATGTGTGCTTGTAGGGTCAATATGTGTGCTTGTGTTTTTCCTGAATGTGATATATAAGTAAAGTTGTATGTTAGTTGCTATCTTGATATATGTTAAGCATGCAAATTTAAATGTAAGATATATGTGAAATACATGTATATTTAGGCGCATATTTTATTTTATAAATGTGAATTTAGAAGCATGATACCCTTAGAAATAAGTGTTACTTCAGCTTGTTTAAATTATTATATAAATCCTTTCATTACAAGTGACACGAGTAAGGGACCATTCCGAACCCAACGGTTTGAGGTTTTCCCTTGCGAGGGGTGAATGCGGCCTTAAATCTTTGTCCCGGTTCACACCGGGTGGCGACTCCATGTTATGTAATCCTTCCCAACTAGGCCGCGAGCCTAGGAACGGCGTCGCCCAGGTTCTGTTGTCCACAGTCTCCATATCCTATCTTTTGGGTCTAAGATGTATTGTCGTGGTTAGTTATGGCTGGTCTTATGAGCTACTTTATGGATCTCTGTTTTTGCTATAGGTCATGACTATAACACTATTTCCTACTGTTCGTACTGATACTCTTGTTATTCCTGAGTGTCTCTATCCTCATGGGTCATTTTTTTAAAACTCAGACGGTTTCCCATTGGCATTGGTCTGATTTATGATTTCTACTCCGTTTGGTCTATTTTGTGGACTTATACTAGTATTGTAATCCTTGTGTTGGCTTGTGTAGATTCTTGGATTATGTTAGGTTCTCTTCTTTCTTACTTCAAAATTTTCCATGGACTTTTTTGGGGTGATCTACCTTTTAATGTCTTCTATTCCTGTCTTACGATAAACCCTCGTCGGGCTTCCTTATAGTTATCTTTATCTATGCTGATAAGGGTTGGGATAAGTTTTTTCATCTCGATGGATATCGTTGTCCTCATTCTGGTACTCTATGTCCTGGTAGAGTCCATTACTCATGTAAGATATGTATGAGATAAACTCTTTTAGGACAATTCTTTTAACCGATATTACTAAGATGTGGGAATCTGGGTAGTCTAGGGTCGTATCTAAGTCGGATTTCTTGGGGTAAGGTAACTAATCATTTATACTTACGACCTTCATTTATTTGCTTACGGGCCTGGGTTTGTGGATCTATAATCTCTTCATCCTTTTTGGCATCTCTTGTCTATCAGAACCCCCATGTTTAATTCTAAGTTCTTGCTTATTTTATCTTTCTGTCTATCCTTCATTACTAGGGGAACTTGCTATCTATATGAGGTATTCAAGGCTATTGGATCTACTCGAAGGAATTTTTTGATGAGGGAAAGAGTCTTAACATAAAGGAATAAATCTTACGAGAATGGAAGGAATGAAACTTACGAGAAAGGAATGTACCTTACTTAGGTCTACTTTGACATTTTTCTCTTGCTCAGGCTTATTCTATTCTCTTTACTACTATAAATTCTGGTACTTCCTTATTTGTCTGTTTCTGTATCTTTATCTATTTTTGGCTCTGGTTGTTTGAAAATCTACGTACCATTCTTTACTTTTCTAATAGCTTTCTCTTCCCACTCATTTACGTAACTATTATTAGGACTTTACTATATGTTCTCTTATCTTGTCTTGAACTTCTGTTGATAAGCCAAGATAACTAGAAAATGATTTCCGGCTAGAATAAGAGTTATGGTTACTTCATTAGGAAGAAGATTCAGATAGTTTTGGGAATTTTTACTAACCTGTCTATAAGACTTAAGGAAGTACTCGAGGATCAGATACTGGAGAGGTAATGCCTCGTATACGGGTATCGCGGACATACTGCGTATACAAGACCCCAACACTTTACCCACTGCAGTCACTGACTCCCTATACCATGCTTTGATACCATCTTTGTAACATATCCCTCCAGGAAATGCTACCGGCAGGGAATATGCTGACATATCCCCTTGAGCCTCTGACTTTCTGACTGTGTTTATCATTTCTAAACTCATGTCAAATTACTGACTCATGCATAGGAACAATTTCCCTGACTCAACAACATGAAATACAACTCAATATTAATAATTTTATACCCAATAATACTTTCCTTTATAACTTTATTCATAAACATTTTAACTTTATACAACAACTGATACAATACCAATGACAGTTACATAACTTCTCTTTGACTCTGACGGGACACTCTCCATTTAACTTGACCTGGTGGACTCCATACCCTAGTGACTGCCATCAGTATATATCCTCCCGAGCTCGTCCTCCGGTAAACTTGTAAAATAAAGAAACTGAGAGTGGGGGGAGGAGTTGGATTGTTTGAATGATCTAGTGAGTGAACAGTTTTAAACGGAAACTGAAATACTTAAAAAAATATTCATTTCTGTAATCGAAAATATTTCTGGAAAAGGTGAACCTTTCTGAAAGCTCTTTACAAATCTATTTTCTGAAACTTTTTTGGAAATTTCTTTCTTTATGAAATCAAGTTTTTTTCATAAAATTGTTTCTCTGGAAAACTTTCATTAAACTAGCTTTTCCGAAAATCACATCTCTAAAAATCTTATTTCTGAAAATCTTTCTTTGAAAACCTGTTTTCTGAAAGTTTATATCTGAATGTCTGCTGAAAAACCTGACGCATGAGGGTGTTATGTATCACCGTCCCCCCATATGCCTAACTAGAGCCAGATGTGCAAATCCATGATATTAGGGTGTTACGTATCATCGTCCCCCAATACATGCTACTAGCATGTCCCTAAAACTAGGGTCTAGAGGCATTAGGTATCACCGTCCCCCTAGCCCTGAAATCTGGTGGTCTTGGGGCGTAACGTATCGCCGCTCCCCAAGCCACAAATCTAGATCCGGGGATGCGGATCTATACTACCCTCCAGACTTTGAATCTAGGATTTAGGGGCATCTGTCATCCATAGTCCTGAACTGCTGTGCACACGATATATATATCCGTCAATTCTATATATGAGTCAAGTTACATATTGAGGTGGGTTTTTCCCTCATGCCTCCAAAAATCATAAAAACTCATGCTTCTTTTGAAATCAAAAATTTCTGAAACACACTCTTTCTTGAAACAGCTGGAAATAAACTTGGCTAACGCCCTATGTGTTTTAAAAAAAGTCTGATATCAAAACAATTAAATAAAATTAGTTTGAGAAAATGGGTCCACTCACTGATTTGGAATCTTGCTGGCATTACTCAGTTTGTCCGAAGGAAATTACGGTTCCTGCGATGATCTATAATTGATAATCTTGATTAGAAAATGGTCTAAGGAATATATTACAAAATTAGGCTAAGTTTATCTATTCAAGTACTTGTTATCACAACCAGGTGTATCATACTTATATCATGATGTAATGTATTTATGAGAGATGATACGAGACCCTTAGGGTAGACTCTAACATGCTAGGGTGAAACTGGAATGAACTAAAATTGATTCTGGGGAATTTATGTTTACGTAGCGTCGCGACGCCCACACATGCTAATGACCCAGTTGTAGGCACTGCATTTTTGCATGTGAGTCCCTATGATGGGTCTCATTTGGAGACACTACCTTTTTAGTCGAGGAAGTTGCGGGAAACGGTTGTCGGAAGGGAATCGGTATTTTGTTAAAGTTTATTCGCTTGTTTAGCTCCAGGCTCACTCGTTGGACCTCCGTTTTAAAGCACCTTTAGCCTAAAAAACCCAGAACCATTTAACCTTGGCCCAAACATACTCACCAAACCCCACACCTAGCCCTCATGCATAAATCCAAGCCCATCTCATCCAAGCCCAATCCAAAATAATTAAAACATTTAAAATACATGTCACAAATTAAATTAAACCAATTAAATTAAATAATTAAATCAAATTAAAAGCTAATTAAATTAAACCAATTAAAATATTAATTAATTGATATACCAAATTAAATAAGACATAAAATATAATTATACCAAATTAAAATATTGTAACTTCCTAACTTAAAATATTATATACTAAATTAAAGAAATATTATGCCTAATTAAAATCAATCATAACCAATTAAAAATATTGACTTCCTAATCTAACAAATTAAATACCTAATTAACACCAATAAAATATTCAACCTTCCTAATTCACCAAAATTTGTCCCCCCATCAATCTTTGACTTTCCTTGCTCAACACAAAATCAAATCCTCTCTTTAATGCCAAAAATCCCTTCCTTGTCAAACAATGATAAACCCTAACCCTTCTCTATATAAACAACTTCAACCCTAGGACATGCGGTTCCTTCACACAATTAGAACTCACGGCACCATCTCTCTGCTCTCCATATTCACTAGCCACAAATAAACCTATCCTAAAGAACTCACATCCATCATCAGCACAGCCACTTTCCCCTCCACTTACAGCCTTACGCCACTAGCCACAGACCAAATAACCCACAAAAGCCTCACGCCTAGCACACCACTCAACCTCAAGCCATCACGCCACCTGCCCTCCACGCATCACAGCCTGAATCACCTACACTCACGCCCTGACTGCCCATTAAACACACTACTCACACGCCATTAACTGCCAAACGCCATATGCCCTGAATTCCATGCGTCTAGCATCCTTCACGCCATCTGCCCCTCACAAGCCAACTGCCACATGTTCATCAGCCCACGACAACATTGACTCACAAACATAGCACCCTCAACTTGCCACACGACATAAACCACACCATTGACCTGTCTTTCCACACAAGCAACACACTTAACACACTCACATCAAATCAGTGCCACACCTGGCCTCACCGAGCCCACAATCCTCTAAAAAACACACCACGTACACGCCCCTGCCTCTTCACAATCAATGCAACCAGGACCCTCATCCAGTAATTAACGTCTGCCTTCAATTCCCTGACCGTAGTAACCAAACTGCCGCATAGCCTCACTAAAATTGTCCCCAAACTGCCTTATAATACCTCTTGAAACACAGCCCTGAAACTGTCGTGCAACACCCTTACTGACCAACCTGAAACTGCCACACAAATCACAAAGTTTTCTACCCAAAACAGTCCACAAAGGCATCCAAATACTACTAAAACAGTCCCTAGAATAACCTAAATACAGTCCCCTTAACCCTTCACCAAAACACCCCAAAACAGTCCCAAAATTGAGCCAAAACAGTAGCCTTAACACACCTGAAACGGTGACCATAAAATACAAAGAAAATAGCAGCAAAACAGAGGTAAAACAGCAAGCAAAACAGCAAAACAGTGAGCTAAGACGCTAAACCAGTGAACCGGAAGAGTTGCGGAGCGATAGCCCTTCCGACGGCCGTGAAACGCGAGTCCGAAAGTCGACATAAAAGGTTAGACCTGAGGGTATTTTTCACACTTGTTTTCAGTTGTATTTTTATTATTTATTGAGTTTCGTTTGCATGATTATTTTTGAGTGAAGCATGTTGTGGCCCTTGAATAGATAGAAAGTGCATGAATTGTGAAATATTGTATGTTGTGGCCTTGGAATAAAATGAAAGATGTGTCAACTCTCGCGGTATATCGGATGGAAACCCGGACATAAATTTCATAGCCGATTCCGAATGGACGGTAGTATGATCTGTACTAGGGATACAACTCCACGTACCGCTTGAGTAAACGACACATTCTTTTGTTTTATGTTGCTTTGATTTATTTATTATTCGTTATTTAAATTCTGCATGTTACTTGTTTATGCATGATGCGATCGAGCGCATGGGCTTAGTAAGTCGGATTAAAAGTCCCCTATTTGGAGGGGTTAAAACCCTTTACCACGATGCTTTGCCGCGCCGGTTGATGTGTGTTCGGTTGAATATAAGATATGTTCAATCGGGCATACTAAGTTTGATATTATTGTCTTTATTCTTCATATGCATGATGCGATCGAGCGCATGAGCTTAGTAAGTCGGATTAAAGATCCCCTATTTTGAGGGGTTAAAATCATTTACCACGATGCTTCGCCGCGCCGGTTGATGTATATTCGGTTGAATGTAAGATGTGTTCAATCGGGTATATGAAGTTACATACAGTTATCTTTATCTTTGTACGCATTGTAATGAAAAGCGCATGGGCTTATTGTGTTGGACTAAAAAGGTTCTCCATTTGGGGGAAGAAAAGCCTAAAAGGCTACCTTTACCACGATATTTGCCGCGTCTTTCATCTATTGATTGCATCTTCTATCCTTAGGCTTGGCTTAACGTAGTACAATTCATATATCCATGTTATGATAGCATTTGAGTATTATTTCTTGTGGTATATCGGATGGAAACCCAGACATAAATTTTGTAGCCGATTCCGAATAGACGGTAGTGCGGTCTGTACTTGGGATACAATTCCACGTACCACTTGGAAAAATGCCCGCGTGTGTGTTTGTGTCATTATTAGTTATCTTCTTTTGCACCACGTCATAGCATGCTTACTTAAATGCCTAATTGCATCCTTAAGTGTCTTTTTGCATTATGTACTTAGTTGACTCTTTTATTTGTGCATGGACATGTAATGGCTATTTGTTTATGATATGTCTATGAAATCACATGTTCGCCATCATTTGATTCACCTTTATGTGTGCTTGTGTGGTTAGTGTGTGCTTGTGTTTCCATTAATACAATATGCCAATGAAGTTGTATGTTCGTTGCTACTTTGATGTACTTTCAAGCATGTAATCTTAGATGTGAAATATATGCAAATTTAGGTGGAAGTTTTATTTTTTGCGCATATAGATTTAGAAGCATGATACTCTTGGAAATAAGTGTTACTTAAGCTTGATTAAATTATTACACAAATCCTTTCATTACAAGTGACATAAGTAAGGGATCATTCCGAACCCAATGGTTTGAGGTCTTCCCTTGCAGGGGGTGAGTGCAGCCTTAAATCTCATTTTCCCGGTTCACGCCGGGTGGCGACTCCATTATTCTCCGGTTTAGTCCACCGTGGCTACTTCATACTCCCGACTAGGCTGCGAGCCTAGAACAGCATGCGTCGCCCAGTTTCTGTGTCCCCACACCAGTGATCATCCTCTGCTTCCGCGTCGCGACACAAGGGTTGGGCGTCGTGATTCCCACACGCATTGTGACGCTAAGTGTTGTGCGTCGCGACGTCCACCAATCAGAACAAGATAGTGAGCTTCCTCTGTTATCCACATCGCGACGCTAGTCCTTGGGTGTCGCGACGCTCACATTCCAGAACCGAAACATTCTTCTTTTTCCAGGACGTGTTGCGACCCCAAGTGTTGGGCGTCGCGACTCTAGGCCAATTTCAGGGCCTAACATCAACTCTTCAAGGACATACTCCATTGTAACCCAACACCCCCATCTTTATACAAGTTAATTCAACTATCACACTGAAATTATTACAATTTCATCCTTCTATTATCATCACATCATCAAATTCCAAAAACCTCAATTTAATCATCCTTTAGAGTTACCTATTTTAGGGATTTCTCAAAATCCTAATTTTCTTAACACCATAACCACATAAACATCATTAACCACAATTCAACAATATCCCTTAACCATTAAATCATCTAAATATCAACATTTTAAATTTGGGTCAAGGTTTTCTTACCTTAACTCACTTGCTATCATTCACCATTCAAGTCTTATTGGTTTGTTATTCCTCTCTTCTAGCTTATGGTGGTTTGATTTGCACTTATTTCTTCCTTATTTTTGGTAAGGAAATAGCTCCCATTCACCTTCTTTTTCTTCCATCTTCCTCTCCCATTCTCCACGTTTCTTCTCTTTCTTTTCTCTTTTTTGGAGATGAATGAATAGTGGCCATATTTATACTAGGACTAAATTGACTAATTGTGTATTAATTTAATGAAAGAAAAATCAGAATTTTTGAGAACATTTGAGAATTATCTAGATTGGTCCTCGGGTATTATTCATCCAAATTTTTGCTCTATATTTTTGAATTATTTCTAGTCCGAATTTGGAAAAATGTTCAACACGGAAGTTGTACGTCTCGATCTTATATTTCCGACGGTATAAAATTCATAAAAATCAAAGATTGTATAAAAAAAAGTTATGGTCCAAATATCATGAGCTGTCCGGAGTGGAATATCGTACCATTTCGTATCGGAATTTTGAAAAATTTACCGATTGTCCCCGAAGTCATTTCATGAGTGTATATGTGTTCAAACATAATTTATATTATGTAACTATCGTCCCACAATGTAACAATAGTTGAGATTACCAGATATTACAAATTATCCCCCCTTAAATAAGATTCGTCCTTAAATCTCTTCTGATGCTGAACTGTTTAGGCCCGACTTGATTTGAAGGTATCTGACATCTGCTAATCTTATCTCCCTTTACTTGCTTTCTACTATTTTGTTCAAGAACTTGATACTATGACTTCTGGGAATCTCTTACATCGATATACTCTATCTAATTCTTGTAAATGAATGTTTAATCTTGGGGGTTTGTGTCATATCTATAGCCTTCTCGCAAAGGTGTTACTCTTAATGAAAGTTATCCTTCATACAATTTTATCTATCTCTTATTTCATATTATATAATATCCAGAAGGGTATACTAGAGATACTCAATTTCTCATGATCTGAACTTAGGTTCCCTTCGAACTGGTGTCTACGTGAATTACTCCTTTCTGTGTGATACTTTATGACTATATTTTACTTAATTATATACTAACTTGTAAGATCCTACCTGAATTTGATGCATTCATGCTAATATGTTCATATCCACGACTGTTCCAATTGAATCTTTTATCCTCTCTTCCAAGTATTATTTTTCGTAATAAATATGGTTAAAATTAAAAAAGAAAAATCGAGCATTCAATAAGCCGTTTCTAAACATTGACTATAATGTGCCAATGTGGATTATAAATTAAATCAAATAATAATAATAATAATAATAAAAGCTATGCGTTGTCGATCCAGATAGAATTAACTCATTATTTAGTACTTTTCAAATTCCAATTGGTTAAAGAAAACAATTTTTTATTTTTATTTTTTAAAGATTTATAAAAGAAAACAACTAATTTCGATGAATTCAACCCAACAATAAAAGAAAGAAGAAGAAAGCAGTTAAAGCAGTGGCCAACTAACAATTAATTAATGATGTAAATAGAGAACAATAGGAATCATACACACAGGCAACAGCACAATAAATGGAATTAATAAATCAGCAGAATTAATTAATAAAATTTAATAGCTTTATCACCTCATAAAACTATCATCTCACATGGATGTCTGTTATGGGTGATTTTGCAGACCACTTTAATTCAAAGTTATTGACGAAGGCTTTTCAAAAAAAAAAGAAAAAAAAGAGTTATTGATGAAAGAATCTCATAATTTAATATGAAAATTGTTCTAATCCTCCTGTGTCAGGCGCCCCCCTTCCTCCCTCCCTCTTTATCTCAAATTACAATAATACCTTTAGTCATTTAAATAAATGCATGTCTTTCTCTCTTTTTTTTTAAAAAAAAAATTAATTATTTAATTTAAATAAATGATTTTTTTTTATTTTCTTGTTTTCATTTTTAAATGAAAACAATAATCATACTCCTTTAAATAAATTATTTCCTTGACTTAATTATTTTATTTCTTTATTTTACTTTTTAATTTAATTTTATTTTTTTTAATTTTTATTTTTATTTTTTAATCTCATTTATTTTTTCTCTTTTACTTATTTAATAGTCTTTATATATTTATCTATTTATTTTTCCTTGAATTATTTATTAATTTATTTAACTCTACTTATTTATAATATAAAATGTTTTTTTATGTTAGTAAAATATATTTTCATAAAATAAATAACAATAATTCGGGCCCATTCGTACAACACAGAATATGGAATTTGGTACAAGTACCAAATAAACACAAAATAAAAAAACAATAAAAAATTTATTAATAAAATAATTTTTTAATTAATTAAATTCTTTTAATTATATATATATATATATATATATATATATATATATATATATCTTATACTTATTTAATAGTCTTTATATATCTATTCTCTTTTATTTGTTTTATAAATTCTTATAAATTTTTTATTTATTGTTATTTATTTTGTGTTTATTTATGTAATGCTACTTATGAAATAAAATAATTAATTCAAAAAATAATTAAATAAGTAAAAGAGACAAAAATAGATGAGATAAAAAATAAAATAATCAAATCAAAAAATAATATAAAACAATTAAATTAAAAAGTAAAATAATGAAACAAAGTTATTAAATAAAAAAAATTATTTATAGAGTGTGTATTATTATCATTTAAAAATTAAAACAAATAAATCAAAAAAACTATTTAGTTAAATCAAATAAATAAATTTTTATAAAAAAGGATTAGGTTTGTCATTTGTTTAAAAAGTGAAAGGGTTTTATTGTCAAATTATTGAGAGACAGAAGGGATAAGACCGTAAGAGGAGGGTTTTATTATCAAGCAGTCCTCATTTAATATGCTTTCTTGTGGGAGCTGTGATTTGATGTTGATTTCGTATCAAAATGAAATTGGAAAAACTCTAAAAAAAAATTGGAAAAAGTAAGAGGTATAAATGAAAGTCAAAGTTCATTTATAAAAAATTAAAAATTGCCCAATATTGATATGTAGACTCAGAAGGGGGCATGGACAGTGCACAAAATGTGATTCGGGGATGTGTTTTATATTTTTTTAACAAATCAAATTTTAGTATTTAATAAAATATTTATATTTTCTTTATGATTACTTAAAGATTCTCAAAATTTAAAACAACTCACAACAGTCTTATATATAGATGTATCCATATGGGGACCAATCGGGGTATGTGGAGGCTGATTCAGTTTGGATTTTAAAAATTTTTAAAATGTGATTTTAAAAATTTTTTTTTTTTTTTAAAAAAAAATTTATGAAAGCGTCGCAGTTAAGTTTTGAAATTATGCTAGTTATCCAATTAATTTTGAAAAGTTTCAATTTATCTATGATATAAAAGTACAATTATTTGAAATTTATTTAGTTATTTTGATTTAATAAAAATCTATTACCCACATTGCATAAGTAGTGACTTATAAAAAAATAATAATAGTATAATAGAAGATAATGATTTTTTCTCTTAATGCTACTTCTTAAAAAAATAACTAATATAAGTATATTTTAAACTAATATGTTTTAGGTTATTCATCTTAAAAAATCTACAAATAATAATTAACATAAAATTTTAGATTTGTTTCCTAATCATTCGTAACTATTATTGTTACTTTTCCATTATCCAACGCCAACTATCCAAATCATGAATTGACAATAAAATTATTATACATCTTTTTTCATTACATAAATTCCCTTTGAATAAAATAAATATTATATCATTGTAATATAAAATTTTAAAAATAATTGTAATAAATTTTAAATATGTCCCGACTAAATAAAATTTCTGGATACGTCCCTAGTGTTATATACACACACATTCATTAGTTGTTGAATGTGACATAAACAAATAACTCAAGATACATGTGATGCTATGTTGATGAGAGCTATAATCAGGCAGTTGTATTTGTACAGCCACGAACTATATTTTTACATTTTCTAAGCTAGCTAGTGGTAAATTCTCAAGCTTTTGCTATATAATTAAAGTAAAATAATAAAATATAACGAAAATATATATTCCACTTATCAATCATGATATATATTATAAAATACAATGGTGTTGGTGAAAGAGAAGACAACCAATGATTATGATTGAGAGAGATAATGTATCGAAATGCTATCTTTATATGGCTTAATTGGCTGCTCAGATCATTTCATTATAATCTAATGGCTGATAAAGAAATCATTTTATTATAGAATCTCTATAAAATTGTTTATTATAGTTTAACAAACAAATCAAATAATAAAATCATTTTCATTATAAAATATCTCTGAAAATATCAATTTGAGATTACCAAATAAATTAAATGACAGAATTCTAAAATCTCTCTGAAAATGGTAATGGTAGATATTGCGATAAATTCTTCAATACTGTGCCGTATATTGTTGGACTGTATTATATAATATTAAGGTGTATTGTATTTAATAATATATAAGACTGTATTTTATCTCTGTGTGTGTGTCTATATATATATATATAACATTTTAAATTATCATTTATATATATTGTTAATTTGATTTATCAGTAAAAATTAATACAAGCACCAACTGTTGTTTGTGTTTAGTAAAGCAGCGGATCAACATTAACGCTAGCTTTTTGATATTCTGCTAAATACTTATTTTAATGCTAGCGTTAACATTTATATGATCATAATCTCACAATATCAGCTTATTTTTTTACGTTATCTTATACTTTAACGTTTGTTCCCTATCTTATAAACTAACTTATATTCTCTGATAATATTTTCTACTAAACATACCCCTTATATATGTTGTATTCAAATTTGATATCGTTGGAATCCTCATCTTATACTCTAAGTAGCGGCAACAATATCATCGGCAATAGAGTTTTTGTTTGTCACATGGAAGTATAGTCGAAATTAGTATGATCCAATACTCCCTAGTAAATATTAAAAAACAGAAAAACTTTTCATTACATGAAAAATTTATTTTTTGTTTTTAGTCTTTTATGTACACAGTTATATGTTCAATTATGTGCATATATTATTTTTGCTCACTCATACATATAGAGTTGTACTAATATTAACTAAACTGAAAAGAAAATTCCACTCATTATAATAAATCCAAATATTATTATCGACAATATATCGTGCGAAATATTTCTTCAGTAAAAGACTTATCGCTATATAATTTATCGATGAAATTATATTGCGTTATTAAATTGGATCAATGTCGTCCGTAATTTGACGATAAAATATTGGTTAAGTTACCGATAGAATTACCATAAGTAATTCAATATATATCACTTTTATAATATATGGAAGATTTTACCAAGTGAGTTTCAATAAATTTTTAGGAGAACATTCGAGTTCGAATAATTTGAGGTGAGGTAACATGTTAAAAAATCAATTTGGACTTTGTCCATTTTTATTTGAAGGAAAAAAAAAACAAGCAATTTTTTTTTTTTTTTTTCAGTCTTATTGTTGTGTATAGCTTATAGTATTAGGAAATAGGGATTGCAGAAAAGCCCGAATCCGGGATCAAAAAATCTCGGGCCGGGCCCATCCGGACTCAATATAATAAGATCGTGTTTGGTCCGGCCCGGGCTTTAATATATATATATAATTTTTTATTATTAAAACAAAGGGTCGGATAAAGCCCGCCCGAGTCGGCCGGGCCGGCCTGGCCCGACAGACGCTCGAGCCGGACTTTTCCCAATCCCGGGCTAAAATTTTATTGGTCAGACTGTGGTCGGACTTATTAAAGTTCGGGTCCGGCCTGGCCCATTGCTATCATTATTAGGAAATTGATAAAGGGGAAACCCATATTGCTAAACTAAAAGGAATTAGTACACCTTATATTGTGGGACACAACAAATCAATTGATTTGGTGGAAATGGGAGGGAAATCAAAGGATTTAGAATTTGGATGGAAATCAAAATATTAGGATATATATAGTGTAAGGAATCTTGGACACCACTTATCTCCACATTGGTATGATATTGTCCACTTTGAACCTAAGCCCTCATGGATTTGCTCTTGGGTTATACCCAAAAGGCCTCATACCAATGGAGATACATGTCCATCCTTATATGCCCATGATCCTCCCCATTTCTAACCAATGTAGGACTTTGAGACTTTGTTTGCACACCCAACAATCCTCCCCTCGAACAAAGGACCACCGAGCCTCCCCTCAAACGATCATCCATCCGTCCACTCCATGAAGACCAGAGCGCACCGCCTATCTAACCGAGCACTCACGGATCATGATCGGGGCTCACCACCTTTTTTGTTCTGCATTCCGAGGATTCATCCATATGGCTAACTCTGGGGCATGGCTCTGATACCACTTAAGGAACCTTAGACACCACTTATCTCCACATTGGTATGATATTGTCCACTTTGGGCCTAAGCCCTCATGGATTTGCTCTTGGGTTATACCCAAAAGGCCTCATACCAATGAAGATACATGTCCATCCTTATATGCCAATGATCTTCCCCATTTCTAACCAATGTGGGACTTTGGGACTTTGTTTGCATACCCAACAATCATCCCCTCGAACAAAGGACCACCGAGCCTCCCCTCAAACGATCATCCATCCGTCCACTCCATGAAGACCAGAGCGCACCGCCTATCTAACCGAGCACTCACGGATCATGATCGGGGCTCACCACCTTTTTTGTTCTGCATTCCGAGGATTCATCCATATGGCTAACTCTGGGGCATGGCTCTGATACCACTTAAGGAACCTTGGACACCACTTATCTCCACATTGGTATGATATTGTCCACTTTGGGCCTAAGCCCTATACCCAAAAGGCCTCATACCAATGAAGATACATGTCCATCCTTATATGCCAATGATCTTCCCCATTTCTAACCAATGTGGGACTTTGGGACTTTGTTTGCACACCCAACAATCCTCCCCTCGAACAAATGACCACCGAGCCTCCCCTCAAACGATCATCCATCCGTCCACTCTAGCCCAGGCCAACACCTTCTCACCGTGTTGGGATTAGGACACGTCTATGAAGACCGAAGCACACCGCCTGTCTAACCGAGCACATTCACGGATCACGATCGGGGCTCACCACCTTTTTGTTCGGTATTCCGAGGATTCATCCACATGGCTAACTCCGGGGCATTGCTTTGATACCACTTGTAAGGAACCTTGGACACCACTTATCTCCACATTGGTATGATATTGTCCACTTTGGGCCTAAGCCCTCATGGATTTGCTCTTGGGTTAAACCCAAAAGGCCTCATACCAATGGAGATACATGTCCATCCTTATATGCCAATTATTCTCCCCATTTCTAACCAATGTGGGACTTTGGGACTTTGTTTGCACACCCAACATATAGATATAATGAATAAATATAAAAAATATATATATGATTATATATAAAAGTTATTTTAATTATACATATATTTTAATTTTCGAAATTATATTTAAAAATATATTATCAAAATTCAAATTAACTGTTTTTACGGTTAAATTTGATTTAACTTTTAGACATATTAGTTGGTATAAAGATATGTCATTTCAACTAATAACTGTTAGGATCATATGTTAAACATATATGTGTGTTTTAAATTCATTAAAATATCAATTAATATCCTTCATCTATTTGTAAACGAATTCTAGAAATTCTATGAAATTTGATGTTATTAGAATTATAGATTTTATTACATACATCAAAATAATTGGGAGAATTAATATCTTAAAGATAATATTTTCAGGTTTCAAAATCTTTATAATTCTACCCACCGCCATAACACTTTATGCCAGATTTATTTAATTATTATTCTGTTATTAAAAAATAAATATTTAATTATCATATATGGATATTGATTGGTTAGTTGTCTACTTATTTAAAAATCAGTGAGTAGAGCTTCCTTAAATACAAGATGGGTCCTCAACTTGGTGGAGCTAACAAAAAAAAAAATTCGAAAAAGGTTCTCTTCTCTTTCTCATCTTTAATTTTGGATCAGTTTGATAATGGAGCAGCTACTTCTTCCAAATCATGCAAATTCAACGCCTCTCACCACAATAGGTTTCCTGGAAAGAGCGGCCACTGCTTATACTGATTCCCCTTCCATTGTGTACAACACCACTACCTACACCTGGTCCGAAACCCACCGTCGATGCCTCCGGGTGGCTTCATCACTGTCATCAGTCGGCATCGAGCGTGGCCACGTCGTCTCCGTTATGGCCCCCAACGTGCCTCCCATGTACGAGCTTCAATTTGGAGTTCCCATGTCAGGCGCAATTCTTAACAACATCAACACACGCTTGGACGCACGCGCTCTTTCCATACTCCTCCAACACAGCGAATCAAAGCTTGTTTTTGTGGATCACCTTCATAGCTATCTTGTCCTTGAAGCTCTCTCTTTGTTCCCACTTAAATCCAAAAGGCCACAGCTCGTCCTCATTGATGATGATGATGATGCTGCTGCGGCAGCATCTTCAACTACTCCGACATCATCACTCACTGTTGACTTTATTGATACTTACGAGGGTTTTGTCGCGGAAGGAGATCCAAAGTTCAAGTGGGTCCGGCCAAGAAGTGAGTGGGATCCTATGATATTGAACTACACATCAGGTACAACATCTTCTCCTAAAGGAGTTGTTCATAGCCATAGAGGGATCTTCATCATCACCGTTAATTCTTTGATTGATTGGTCTGTTCCTAAGCATCCTGTTTATTTATGGACCCTACCTATGTTCCATGCAAACGGCTGGAGCTACACTTGGGGTACGGCTGCTGTTGGTGGTACCAATATTTGTTTACGTAAATTTGATGCATCAACGATCAACGATCTGATTAAGAAACACAAAGTGACTCACATGTGCGGAGCTCCAGTTGTGCTGAACATGATTTCAAACTCGCCTGAATTCGAACCGTTGGAAAACCCGGTTCAGATTCTAACAGCCGGGTCTCCACCGCCAGCACCGGTTCTATCTCGAACCGAGTCATTGGGTTTTTTAGTGAGTCACGGTTATGGGTTGACTGAAACAGGCGGACTAGTGGTGTCATGTGAGTGGAAACCCGAATGGGATGAGCTGACAATCGAAGAGAGGGCGAGATTGAAGGCGAGACAAGGAGTGAAGTCCATTGGGTTAGCGGAAGTGGACGTGGTGAATCCCGAGACAGGAGAGAGTGTAAAACGCGACGGAAAGACACTTGGTGAAGTCGTTTTGAGAGGCGGGAGCGGGATGCTTGGTTACTTGAAAGACAGAGAAGGCACGGCGAGATGCATTAGAGAGACGGGTTGGTTTTATACGGGAGACGTTGGGGTGATGCATGAGGATGGCTACTTAGAGATCAAAGATCGAACAAAGGATGTGATAATAAGCGGGGGAGAGAATATATGCAGTGCTGAGGTGGAATCGGTGTTGTATTCAAACAAGGCGGTGAATGAGGCGGCGGTGGTGGCACGGCCAGACAAGTTCTGGGGGGAGACGCCGTGTGCGTTTGTGAGTTTGAAGAAAGAGTTGAATGTGAAGCCCACGGAGAAGGAGATAATAGAGTATTGTAGAGCCCGGTTGCCTCGTTATATGGTGCCTAAGAAAGTTGTTTTTTCGGAAGAGCTTCCCAAGACTTCAACGGGGAAAATTCAGAAGTATTTGCTTAGAGAATTCGCCAAGTCTATGAGTTAATTTGTGATGCCCCATGGCAGTACCCGGAAAAAAATTAAAACAATGAGGGGTTAGACTTGAAATTTATAACATTGGGTTTGAAATATTTCAAATTCATGTTAAATTCAACTACTCCAGTTTTAATTTTCATGTCTCTGACACCAGTACCGGGTACATTACTGAATCTTATTAGTTATTGTTTTTATTGAGGATTTTGAGAAACACTATTCAATAAATAATATAAACTCTCTTATGTGTCAAGCACTCTCTTATGTTCTTTAATAAAACTTTGTTATGCTGCATGAGATACAAGACGGTATTATACTCTTTTTTTTTTTTTTTATTTATTTATTTATTATATATATATATATATATATGTAGCCCAGACACTCATATATTTCACAATATATTCATCCATCTCATTCAAAAATTCCACACCAAAAAGCTCAGCTAAATAATCAAAATGGACAAAACTGAAACACATTCCCTCGTAAACACTTCTCATTTCCTTCTAGAGGGCACAAACACCCGCCCATTGATATGATCAAAAAACCCGTAGGAGCTCAAGTCCAACAAACATCAGTAAGCTACTTTTCAAATAAATTGAACTCACACTTCCATGAGGAGGGAAAATGGATAATTGTGATTATTGTCTTGTAACCTGTAGGATTTTTTCATAACAGATAAATGATCCCTCGCCAGAAACCTTTGATGCCCACCATGTGTTTGATGATTGTTGCAATAGATATATAATTAATTATGTCGACTACCAGATCTAGAATTAATTATTTTTTTAATCAACTTTTGGAAGGAGGTGAGGTGACGTGTATCATATTTAATTATGAGTATTTTATTATGGTAAATTTATTGTAATCAATGATTATTTTAATTACATTCAGATCAGATTTCGTTGTTTGCTTTAATTATGTTGAAAGTGCACGCATTCTATTTCTATATTCATCCATTTCTGTCCATTTTTAAATACCATTTTCATACGTTACATGAGTGTTTTTTTTTTTCTCGGTTTTTAAAACCGGACTGGATTGGCCGGTTTGACCGGTTAAATTGGAAATCGGTCATGAGTCTGATATGGTCAAAGATAAAAAATCAAGTACACAAAAAACCAATCAAAATTGATAAAAATCGGTCCATTTTTTAAATAAATGAAATAATTTATTACGTAAGTCGATTTTGCCGATTTTTTGAACACGATTCAACCGGTTGAACCAGTGACACATTAAACTTTTTACATCACTGATTCAATTCCCAGTCCGATTATGAAAACAATAGTTTTTTAATCTTCAAAGTTGACTGCGATTGAGCACACGCTTGTATTTCACACCTCGGTTTTCATGAGGTTATCATGATGTATGTGTCATATTCATTTCATACGTCCACATGTGACATCGGAGGCAAGTTCATAAGCATTTAAATTCATTTTTCCTTCATTTGGGCACTGAGACTGGTATATCGGTGGCCCTATATCTTTGACATAACCATTATAACCGATATACCGGTGGCACTGCACTTTGACATGCTTTCTGGAACAAACATGGAACCATATCGGTCATCATACCGATCATTAAACAGATTAATAAACCCGATTTTTGTTTTTGTAACCGGCATGCTGGTCAACCCAATTTATAAATTCAGTTTTTTTCCCTTCATTTTCTCCATCACGTCTCTCTCGTCTCTCTCTCCACCATTTTTGGACATTCAAAGTCAAGCTCAAAAGCTTGATTTTTCATGCATTTCCAAGCTCCACGTGAATCGTGTAAGTTCATTAACCTTCATTTTAGCTTTTGTTTCACATATTATCATGGATTACTCGAAACCCATGTGTGACCCATGTTGATTTTCAGGATTTTTGCATGATTAACGAGTTAATCACGCTTATATAGACGTCTATTGACATGATATATGCATGATTTAGTTGAATCAAAAATTTAAGGTTGAGTAGCAAACTTTATATTTTGAGGGGTTTTGTTATTGTAACACTCTGGTTACCACGACATGTTCATAACAATCAATTCTTGCATGCATAAAATGTTTTAAGAATATAATCATGCATTATCGAGTTCATTGTACGTGTAACCCTTACCGAAAATTCAGAATGATTTTACAGTTTAACACTCATTTATTTCAATTACATACATGGACAATCTTAGGTATTTTGGCAATAACTTGAGCTACAGTAGTTCATTTTTAGTGATTTTCAAATCTTTGGAAAGTTATGACATAGACCAACAACTTTCATGTTAAGCAATTTTTTTTCAAAATTTGACTAGAACTAAGATGAAATTGAGCACTTTCCTAATCCTTCTACACTGTGACGAGAATTGTGCACTTACCAGTCACCATACCGGCTTAAGCCATCATACTAATCACTATACCATTTATTAAACCAGTCAATTGAGCTCGAATTTAGCTACTGGAATTGGCATACCGTTCAACACAGTTTATAAATTTGACAATTTTCCCTCATTTTTTCTCCGTTTTCTCTTTTTCTCCCTCTCGTCCATCTCTCATTTTGCCTCAAAATCAAGCTCAAAGCTTGAGTTTTTTTTTATGCATTTCCAAGCATATGGTGAAGCACGTAAGTTCCTTAACTTCAATTCTAGCTTTTGTTTTGCATTTAAGCATGGATTTCTCAAACCCCTTATTTGTGACTCATGTCAATTTTTCGTGATTTTGTGTGTGTGATTAGCAAGTTAAACAAGCTTATATAGGTGCTTAATACATGATACATGCATGGTTTGAGTGCGTAATACATGATACATGCATGGTTACCCTAGAATTTGAGGGGTTTTTGTCATGTTATGGAATTCTTGATATGGAGATTGATTTTCACGTTATTAGTTTGAAATAAGCAAGAATCATGTTATTATTGTTGGGATTATGATTTGTAAAGCATGATTTTTAGGTATCAGGTAGTTAGATATGTTATGGGGATTTATTCGCTAGCTATACTTTTGTGTTATACTAGATGATGTAATCGAGGGTTGGGCTGGAGTGACAACATGATGCTTGTTCTCGGACATGTTGAACATTTGTTTTCAATGTCGCATTTCATTTCAGCATGTTGAGAAACACCTTAGGTTTCCTTTTAAGAATAAGTCACATGCAATATTCACGCGTATGTTTAGGATTATATGTTCGAGTATACTAACCATACTTGAACACATGATAAATTCCACGCAAGAGAATCTCTCCAGTTTCATTCGAACACGCAAGCATTAAGACATTGGTTTATTGAGTGGATGTTTTCATATTTTATATTTTCACTTTATTTATATTGTAATATGTTTTATATACGATGTACATATTATGATATACGAAGCATACTTTATGATAATAAGTTACGTTATGTTTCGTAATTGATATTCCATGTTTGTCGTTTATGTTTTACAAACTCACAGTCCATGTATACATGTTCATGAATCATGTTTTCACGGGTTAAGTATGTACATTTTTAATTTATGCATTCTCAAACTATGTGTGTATATTTCCAGCTCACGTATTCAGTTTATCTTAATACGTTACATGTTTATGATTTACGTTTCAGTTGTGTGTCTTCATTATAAAAGTACTTATTATGGAATCTGTTCAGACGTGGTTTATCCCATACATATTCTAAAATAAGTAATGAATCTTGTACGAGCATTGTATGCATAAGCCATTATATTTGTCAGTTTATGATTATATCACAATTCCTATGTTCAATTTCATATTAAGTTTTCAATATATATACTCACAATACGTTTACATATTTTTAGTTCAGTTTATGCCATATTTATAATTTACATGTTATGTTATGATTTCATGTTTACAAGTCATGTTAGGTTTTCACGTTTCATGCTACACCATGTTTTCATAATTATAAGACATGTCGCGATTTTCAGTTTACGATTCACGTCTCGTTTTAAGTTCATGCTATGTTTTCTCATTTCCAGTTCATGTCAGTTTTCACGATATCGCTTCATGCTTTGTTTTCTCATTTTCAGTTTGTATCATGTTCTCACTCTTACAACTTATGTCATGTTTCCACGCTTAGTTTTACAAGATACAAATTGCATGTCATGTTTACAGGTTTTCAGTTTATGTTTACATGTTATAAGTTCAAGTCATGTTTCAGTTTTCAAGACATTGTAGGAGCGAAACAGGGTTTATCGTTATGCCTATGACGTCGGCGACCATGACACTGTTGGTATCGCAACCTATAGGGAGTACGAATCCAAAAATGGATTAATTAAATAATAAAGGAGTCGCCACCCGGTGTGAAACATTAGGAATGATTTAAGGCCGTACTACACCCCTTGTAAGGTCTTACCTTAAACCCGTTTGATTTCAGAATGGTCTCTTACTGATACCAGTATCATAATTAGGTTCGAAAAGAGATATCATTATATCTTATAATGTAGTAACATGCAACAATAATTTATAATACATACACGACGTAAATAACAAAAAAATATATATAAGTGCATAAATGAATTATTATAGCAATGGCAAAATAGGTATTAAACAAATTAAAGTATTCATATCACGGTCCTGGCCTCGTGGAGGCATGGCCGAATATATTCGTGGCAGGTCGGATATTCTTCGTTGCATAAATATTTGGTCGGACTTACTGGGAGTCTGGTCGGATGTACTAAGTAATCCAGAAACCCATGATCTCATTGATAATATGCAAAATAATGACATAATGCAGTTATAAGAGTAACAATAGATAGTAAGCATATTAACAGTTACAATAGGCCGCAATGCTGATAAAATGACAGTAATTAGATAACCACAGAATTAACAGTGAATATGATAATGCAACATGCTTATATTTATCATAGTAATGAAATGGCCATGATGTTCGGCCGGACCTGTAATAGGTCAGGCCGGATATTCCTCACAAGTCAGAACATACAAGCATGCATAAAAAAATTAATTTGTAATGAACTAACTAACATGCGATAATAACAATAATAAAATAATAATAAGAGGGCAATCAAATGACTAAGTAGTAATAAAATAGTAAAAGCAGGTAGTTAACATAATAAAATAGTGATAAATAAATAAAAAAGTACTAATGCGTTCAAATAACATAATATGAGGTGCATATCCCCCGGCCTGGCTTCAGAGAAGCCTGGCCGAATATGTTAAATATGTCTGCATTTCCGACCGTGTGTGTGTTAGATTTGGCCGAAAATCACTGTATGGAAGGCAGAAACTTAAAGTGCAGTGATGAAGATGAATGATACATCAGGTCGTACCTTTGTGTGTCGTTTGGCTCAAGAAACACTCCTTGAATATTGGGTTATTGTTGGATTCGTACAAGAAAATGTGAAACTCTAAGGAAGTGTAGGTGTTTTCTCACGCTCACTGCGTCGTTATAGTTTTTTTTCCAGAATTTCAGTACCTCTTCAGGTTGTCAATGGATCCTTTTTGTGAATGGAGGAAGTCCATTTTTATAGTACTAGGATTTGGGCTGAAAAGGAATCGGGGAATATAATCTCCTTCTTCTCTCCTGTTTGTCTCGAATGATTTGCCAATCGAGCGTTAGCGACAGCTCGATTCATATCTAACTGGATGTTTATTTTGAGGTATACTTCCAGTCAGACAAAATCAAGCCATAGATTTTAGTGATTCGAAGATTTACACCATCACTGACAGCTCAACATTTGTTCGACTTGGCATGTTTTTTGAATTCTATATCCGGTTGGACATCAATCAAATCCCTTGATTCCAAGGATTGACAATCAACACGATCACTGACAATTTTTTCATATTCGGTCGGAGTTAAGATTTTCAATAGGGTGGCAATTTGGTTATGATTCATTTATTCGTTCGATTGGATTCGCTTTAAAGCGAATACATGTTTGAAAAATGGATTCGTTTAATAAATGAGTCGATTCGATTCGATTCGATTCGTTTATTAAACAAATTGAATACGAATTTAAGCTCATTGATTCGTTTATTGATTTGGGATTCATTTTATTATTTTCTTTTACTACTTATTGTTATTTTTCAATTAAGATTCATGAAATTGTGACTAATTATCATAGAAAAATAATATTGTCGATATTTAGTAAGGTATTTTTAATAAATATATTAATTACATATTTCATATGTATATATTTATGAAGAATTAATGAAGATAAATTATGGTAAATTATGTTATTTAATAATATCACGAGTAAACGAATATTTGTATTTGATTCGTTTAATAAAGGAATCGAATACGAATCTATCACATTTTGATTCGATTCGTTTAGGATTCGATACAAATTCGATTTGTTAATTCATTTTGCCACCCTTAGTTTTCAGTGTGTATCCGGCCGAATATTCTAGATTTGAGAAGGTAGGCCAAACATAGGTGATATCCGGCTGATATTTGACAATATTTTTTGAATTCCTTTGAATATTTTTCCTTCCCAATGACGAGTCTTGAAAAATGTACACTTAATAAAAGAGAAACAAATCAATTTACAGTTATAATTTCATTAATCCTCTTAATTTAATACATTTATTAAATGATAATTATATTTATATTTTATTGTGTAGGTAAAATACTGCTTCGGAAGCTCAATAGGGAAAATGGATATGAGATCTGAATTCTAAGACCCAGAAAATCCAAAAAAGAGCGTGACAACTAGATTCAAATCGGACTTGGAAAATATTCACCGAGATTGGTGACAAAATGAGCTTATGGTGTATTTACCCACAAATATATTTTATTATTATATATATTATAATATATATATATATATATATATATATATTTATATAATATATATAATATATTTTGGAGGACCCACCAAGATTTTATATAAAATATTTATATATATTATACTGAATGTGCCACCAAGATTTTATATATATATGTATAATATATTAATTAAATAAAAAATTCTATCAATTGTTTTCAACCTTTTTATTGGAAAGCAATTGCGAGCTTGCAATTTGCAAGAAAAGGAGGTGCGAGCACCTCATTTTCCTCAACCCGGAAATCCATAGTTTTCTTTGAAAATTTGTGGAATTTCAGCTCTTGTGTGTTTTAATTTTTAAAGCTTTTCTGTAATTTATTTTTCTTTCAGTAATAAAATTATGAGTGTTTTTATTCAAATCATGAGTAGCTAATTTCATTTTACTGGGGTAACGAGTGAAGTTTTTAATATAAAAATATAGATTAATCTTATTTATATTATAATATATAAATTATAATCTAATGATTAATATTTAATTTAAATCTGGATTAATTATTAACAAACTTAGTTACCGCCTATATGACTGATTTTATTTATTTGACATAATTGAGTACCTAATTGGACTTATTATAGACAAATGTTATCAATGTCTTTATGGCTGGTTTTAGGGATGGCAAAAGGTCGGGTATAAGACGGGGATGTCAATACCCGCACCCATACGCGCGTGATATATAATATCCCTGGTCCCGGTCCGTCACTCGTGCGGGTACGGGTCGGGAATTCCCCATATAGAAAAAATATACATGTCCCCATCCTATATCCCCTTTTATTTATTAATTATTTTTTTATCTTTATGCTTTTAAAAAAATCAATTAAAAAATTATTGGAACAAATAGATATAAAATAAAAATACTAAATTAATAATTGTAGGTTTAAATTTACTTTAGTACTTAAATAAATAAGAAAATAGATAAATTACTAAATAAATACTATTGATGTAGAAATCTCATTTTTAAAACATAATGAAAATAATTAATTAATTAATATTGATAGAAATCTCATCTTTAAAATAAAGAGAAAAATATTATATTAAATTGAACAAATAAATTATATTTTTCTTATTTTTTATTTAATAAGTAATTAAATTTTTTGACTAAAAAATCAATAATTAAAAAGCCAAAGTCAAACGGGTTTATTGAGCGAGTACAGGTTAGAGAGTCTTATACCCATACCCAACCCGTATACCTAACGGGTATTAAAAATTATACCTGCACCCGGTCATTTTTAAAAAAGATCGCTAAATATCCCCCCAATACCTCGGGTCCCCGCAAGGATTTTTGGCATCCCTAGCTGGTTTTATATATTTTGACATAATTAGTTCATGAAATAAATTAATTAGGTAATAATGACAAATTATATATTGTAAAAAGTAATATTTCTATATTTGAAATATTAAAAGTTGATCCTCTAACCCCAATATTTTATTTTATCGTTGCAGTTTAATATAAAATTTTCAATCATTTCAAACGATTCACTTTTTTTTTTATCTTTACACGAATTATTATTTTATCTTATTAAATCTATTCCCTGTGGATCGATCTCGGACTTATCGGGTTATTTTATTAATTCGACACTCTTATACTTGGGAGTAAAGAAACGCTTTGTGAGTATGTCAAGTTTTTGGCACCGTTTCCGAGGAGTATAATTTAGTAGAGAATAATAATTTAACATCTTTGTATTTTTTTCCTTATTTTTTCTTTTTATTTTATTTTTCATTTTTTATTTTGTATTTCATTTCATTTCTTTATTTTTTGCATCTTATTTTTTCTTCCTTACATTTTTGTAGATCCAAGATGTCATGATTGATCCTAAATGAATTCTGAACCTAGACATCCCACATATAAACAAACCATGTACTTAATTCTTCAAGGTATGAGACATAAATCTCAATTAAAATG